>CAUYRT010015937.1:0-21829 GCA_963574885.1 Lepilemur ruficaudatus | reverse complement strand
ATGCACCCATCCTGTTGATTGGGTTTTATTTATACTGTGTTGTTTCATTTGATACTTCAGGGATATCACGTCTTTTTGTTGGAAGAATTTTTCCCCTGCCTTTTTTTTTTGTTTTTTTTTTTTTTTTTTGCAATTTGAGATTTGAGTCCGTAAGTGAGTCTTGGGCAATTTTCTAAACATCCTGAGTTAGGCCATTGTAGCCTAACTTCAGTGAGAAGTTTTAAAATGTTGGAATTTTCAAAACACTAGTGCATGCTCATACAGCAGTACACCATTAACTTCCTAGATAATTGTGTTTATGTAAGTTTTTAAATATGCATCCCCACCACATTCCGCCCCCAAAAAGGAGTGTTCACTTAAAGAATATCAGTAGTCATACGGTCAAGCAGGCAGAAAACTCCTGACTTGTAAAGGGGTATGGGAAGTTTTGGTTTTTTGAAGGGTAGGGGTAGATTTTTTTGTGAAACATAAGTTGAGAGAGCACAAAGGGCTGATGGTGTTGAGCATAGAAAATGAAAGGTAGAAGAAAGACACAATGCTTAAAATTAAAGGGAAGACCAGCTACTTGGGAGACGGAGGTGGGAGGATCTCTTGAGGCCAGGAGTTCAAGACCAGCCTGAGCAACATAGTGAGACCCCCGTCTCTATAAAAAAAAATTAAGGGGAAGAGGTTGGGGTGACAATCAGTAACTCCTATTTGATAAGCAGACATTAACAGATATGAGGAAGTGGTGGTTTCCCAAGTACCGAAAGCTCCTGGGACAACCTGCAGGGGTGAGGAAAAAAAAGATTTAGGTAACAATGATTGAATGAGTAAAGTTAGCGATAGGGGTATTTAACAATATTTAATTGTTACCTCTATTACAGAACATTGTAATAAACAGAAAGTAGAAATTTTTAAAACACGCAAATATTTCTTGTGCGCTTTTCGTTGTGACTTACCGAGAAGAACGAGGGAGTGGAGGCCAGCGTGCAGTGTTCGCGGAGACCCAAACGAGCACAAGCGTAAGCCCAGTCCCCCAGGGAGTGTACAGATGCCCCAGCAATGATGACATCGATCAAAATCACATTCAAATGAAAAAGGACGTGGATCACGGATTACCTGAAATATATCTCTCTGACTTGGAATCGCTCTGTGGAATTTTCCCATTTTGTACATACTATATGTAGGAGAGTAGCATCGTGGTTATAAGTACAGGCTTTTGAATCATTTGCACTTAGATTTAAATCCCTGGTGGGCCAATTACTCTATGACCTGGGACATTTTATTTATCCTCATTGCGCCTCAGTTTCCCCATATATAAAACAAGGTAACAACAGCCTTACAGAGCTTTTGTGAGTAGAAAATGAAATGATTTCTGTAAAACACTTAACAGTGTCTGATACATAAGTGCTCAAAAATGAGTACTGTTATTACATGATATTTGTTTTAGTTATTTTGTAATAAGTGTTTATTGATGAACTGGAAACAACACATAGAAATACAATTTTGTAATATTAAAGGTTCTCTTTAATATATTGTATGTAATTTTTTTGTTAAGTTTATTGAGTTTAATTTTTCCAAAGAAGGAAATAGCTGGCCAGATGCAGTGGCTCACACCTGTAATCCTAGCACTCTGGGAGGCCGAGGCAGGCGGATCACTCCAGATCAGGAGTTTGAGACCAGCCTGAGCAAGAGCAAGACCCCGTCTCTGCTAAAAATAGAAAGAAATTAGCTGGACAACTAAAAATCTATATAGAAAAAATCAGCCAGGCACGGTGGTGCATGCCTGTAGTCCCAGCTACTTGGGAGGCTAAGGCCAGAGGATCGCTTGAGCCCAGGAGTTTGAGGTTGCTGTGAGTTGGGCTGACGCTATGGCACTGTAGCCCTGGTAACAGAGCAAGACTCTATCTCAAAAAAGAAAAAAAAAAAGGAAATATCTTATTGGCTTATTGTAGTGTTGTCTTTAGGGGTCTTGAGACAAGTTCCCTGCAAAAGGCGTATAATGTGATCCAGTAGAGGGCTCTGCAGGGACCCTAAATATATTAATACTACCTTCCCTTGATGTAGTGAAGGGAAAGCAACCCTGAGAAACCCTGACCTTTTGGAGACCCAGGGGCATTCTATTCATCCTGGTTGTTCAAGAGGGCAAGTAATAGAAAGAACCCTACAAGAGCAACTTCTAGGAGCCACTTCTGCTGGAGACCTGAGTCTGCAGGTGAATGTCATCAGAAACAGCTGTGAGGTGCCAAGCTAGGGAAACCCCTATTACTCTTAAGTTCACTCTCCACCTGCAGTATTCTACTGAGTATACCCTATGAGGATCAGAATGACATAATACAATGGATAGCAACTTTAAGACAGGAAACCAGGTAGTGTCGAAGGTTCTGAAACTCTGGGTAAGGACTTAACCGATAGTAAGAACAAAACTCACCTTGAATCTGAATGGATCCTTCAGATTGCCAGTGGAGGCTAAGACCAAAACTGATGGTTGGGCATGTGTGAACGAGATGTCCATAAAGTTCTTGGGGCTCTGGGGCTGCATGAGCCCTGCACACCCCACCTGTAAGGGACCATGGCAGGGCACTTTTGGAGACTCACTATCATGGGATAAACACCCTTCTGGAGTCAGTGGTCACTCAGGGATCACACTGGCAATTGATACAATAGGTATGTCATTGCTTTTGAACAAGCACCATTGGCCAGTAGCTTACAACTGGGTCTTAGTGGGAGCCGTGGGGCTGATGCCTGTGCAGGCAAGTGCTAGACCTGCGGTTGCAGCCAGAACCTGAAAGCCGGGGCAGAAACGGAGCTGTCTTGCTTCCCAGGCAACTTTGGACTCTGGACTGAGGAGGTGGGACAGCAGTAAAAATGACCTCAAGCCTTTGTTTCCTTGTGGCTGCTTTCCTTGTGCGGACTTTGCATTTTGCTCCCCCCAAAAGAACTCTCCACAGGGACCAGACAAAATAATATGCCTCTGTACTCCAGATGCGAATGCAAGCTTTAGCATTGGGAAGCATTGCTTTCTTCCAACTCCCTGCCAAACAATTCAGGAATTTGTACAGGGAAGAATCAACTCTTAATACAACGCCAGCCGAGTACCTCTCTTTTTAAACTTGTGCGACACTGGGGCTTAGTTCTCCGGGTCTCCCCATGAGCCGGCTGGTCCTGTTAAAGGGCTGGTCGGGGAGGTGGCGACTGAAGCTGCAGTTGGGACCTGGCTGGGAGGGGAGGGAGGGACGCGGGCTGCCGGGCTGGGCGTCCCAGGGCGCAGGGCGGAGCAGGTGAGCCGCGGGGTGGGAGTGGGGAGTGCACTTGTACGTGACGTTGGAGTTTGCGGCAACCTCAAGTAGGAGGCTGTGCGCGCGTGTGTGGAGTGGCTGCGCGGCCGGGGAGGATGTGCGCGGCGGGGCGGCCGCCGCAGTGAGGCTCGCGGAGACCGGAGCCCGCGGGCAGCCCGGGAGGCCGGGACGGCGAGGGCGAGCCGCTCGCGCTTCCCCGCGGAGGAGGGCCCCGGAGAGGCGCGCTCCAGCCGGCCCCAGGATGTAGGCGATCGGCGGCAGCGCTCCTGCAGGCGGCCAGCTCATCATGAAGAAGCACTCGGCCCGGGTGGCCCCGCTCAGCGCCTGCAACAGTCCGGTCCTGACCCTCACCAAAGTGGAAGGTAACGCGCGCGGTCGCCTCGCCCTGGGGCGGTGAGGGCCTGACCCGGGAGTCCCCGCACCCCAGCGGAGGGATTCTGCCACCCTTGGGCGGGCTGCTGGGTTGCGGGGCGCTGGGGCTGGGTGGCTGCTCCCCTTGGACGCGACTCCGCAGTGCAGCGTGCTGCTGCCTGCGTGGGGGGACTTGGCAGCTCCAGGGGCTGCCCTGAGCTCCCTCCTGAGCCGGAGTGAGATGCTGCGGCGGCTCCACCACCCTCTCCTTCCTGAGCAACCCCCAGCACATCTGGCAGCAGCTGCACCCTTACCTCCTTCCAGGCCTGACCTAAGGCTCTTGTCTGCTGGGTACCAGGGGGTCGTCCAGACGCTAACCAGTCCCCCCTCCCCAAAACACACACACACACACACACACACACACACACACGTTTGAGTTGCCTGGGTTTGAAGCATCCCCCAGCTCACCCCCAGGCACACCAGAGGTATTGCCCACGCTGGTGGAGGCGGGAGAGGGCTACAGCAGGCTAGGAGACCTCTGCCCTGCCTGTTCCAAGCCTTCCCCAGCCACCAGCCAAGGGACTGCCCTGCTCCGTGGGAATGGGCGGGGCACACAGGTGAGGGAAGAGCCATCCCCAGTCTGTAAACGTGTTCTTTCCCAGGCCCTTGAGATGGGTGGGAGGGGCTGTGAGAGGCCCCCAGAGTATCCTCCTCCTCCATGTCGCCCCTATTGCATGGAACCGCCCCTCCTCCAGGGGACAAGAGCCAGAGGTCAGGAGAAGAAAGAGCCCACAGAGGAGAGCTGTGCCTCACTCACATACAGCTGTCATTCTGCTGGTGGAAGGGGACCTTGCTTTCCAATGCAGAGGTGGGCAGAGAGACCAGTCCCAGTACTTAACTCCTCTTCCCAGGAGGCAGAGGTGGAAGGACTACGTCTCCCAGGTGCTAGTGACTGTGGCCAGGTGAGAAAGGCAGACCACCCCTCAGTCCCAGGAGCTACCGTGGGGGCCCTTGCTTGTCCTGAGCTAACAGCCCATCCATGCAAGCAGTGAGTGAGGGGCAGCCATGGGCTCCGAGACAGAGCCTGGCTTCTGCCTTCCCCAAAAACAGGATCTCTATGGGCTTCTGAGGACCCTGCATCCCACTCGTGAGTTCCTGTTTGTTACGATAAGTCTCAGAAGCAATGAGGGCAAGACAGAGGTTGGCTTGGTAGTTGTCTTCTCTGCACTCATCCGATCACAGAGGCCTGCACATAGCCACTCTGGTGCTGTGGTCCCCATCCTACTGATGCGAACAGTGAGGCCCAGGACAGTGGATTGATTTTTCAAAGACCTACACTTCATAGGTGGTGAAGCAGGAATGCAATACCTGTGCTGTCTGGGTCAAAACTCATGCTTATTTTAGAACATTGCTTTGCACTGACCTGCAACTGCTCTCCTATTTCTCATCATTTTCTATCTTTAAGAGACTGATGTTTTTTTCTTCTTGTGACTGTTCCTTCCCTCCCCCATCCCAGTCTCAGGAAAGACTTGGTATCAGTCATCTACACCTGAATTTAGTGCAAGTACAACCTCTTCCAGTGGTGTTTGTACTTCTAAGCCTTCTCCCAGACTTTGCCCAGGTGTACATATGGGTTGGGAAGGGGAAAGGGTTGGATACTTATTTTTCTTAGGGAAAGTGGGAGTCTCTGGCTCACTCGAGGTCCTCATGGACAGTCACCCCCCTACCTGCTAGTAAGACAGGTTGGCTCTGCTCTCCTGCAGCAGGTGCCTCCCTGGAGCAGCCCCAGCCCACCTTGAGCAGGACAGGTCTGGTGAGGCTGTCTGAGCTGGGGACTGTGGCCTCAGAGTGCTGCAGGATGCAGTGAATGACATGCCAGGTGTGGGTAATTCCCTATCGCCAAGCCTGGAGGTTGCTTTCAGGGAATGAAAATGATTATCCGGCCCCCCTCCCCAATTAGTTCAAGGCTGCCACCAAGTGAGCTTTGAGCCTCCCGTGCTCACTAACACCAGCAACTGCCTTACCGTGAGCTTGGTTTTTTAACCAGCATTTCTTCAGAAATGTCTGTGGGTAATACAAACAAGTATGGAACTAAGAACTGCGCAGATTGCGGATGAAGACTGGGCTCTGCCCCTCATACAGTTTGATTTGGGTAAATCATGAATACTGAGCCTCAGTTTCCTCAAATGTAAAAGAAAAGTAACAACCTACCTCAGCAGATGACTGTTGGGAAATGCAGTGAGGTAGAGGTAGGTGACAATACCTAGCAAGCCCCCAGTTCCAGGTTGCATGGGACACGTATATGTATATCAGCAAAAGTCTGCCTGTCAGGGCCTGGTAAAACCTGCCTTTGGGAAGCCTGGGCTCACATATATCTCTGCCTGGTTTTTTTCCTTGGTGTTTTTATTCAGTTTGGCTTTTGGTCTATTTTTTTTAAACGATTTGCATCTTGTGTGCCTGTTTTTGGAAGTGTTGAATCATTGTGTTTTGCCTTGAATGTACAGGGCGAGGTGGTCCCCATACTGTGGCTATTTCTGTGTGGATGGTAGACAGGCTACAGGGATGGAATGCAGCCAGCAGGGAATATTTATTAGCTCGTAGAGTGTGTCATCTAAGGGGAGGCAAGAAGGCACCAGCCATGTGGTACATATAAAACCAAAATAGAAAAGGCAATGCTTGGTTGAACTCAAACACAGGAAGATGGACAAGATGACTTCATTTACTCAACAAATACTTCATCTGATCCGCCTCTGCTTCTTGGGACAGTGTAGCAAGGCCCTGGAAATGCAAACATGGACAGCGCTGGCTTCGTTCTCACAAGGCAGCTTTAGTCTAGTGAGAGAGATGCATACACAGATAGATAAATTGTCAAATGCGAGGTAGTAAGTTCTGGTGCAGAGCTGAGAACAAAGTATTTCGGGGACACTGAAAGTTGAGCAATCTGAGGAGAGGTGTTCCTGAGGGGGAGGCCTTCTGAGGGGGAGGCCTTCTGAGACAGCGGCATCACAACTGAGGCTTGGGGGGATGTGAGAAAACCTGTCAGGCACAGAGTCGAGAAGAGGCTGTCTCGGGCGGAGAGAACAGTGTCTGCACAGGCTCAGCCCGAAGCCCGAGGACAGTGGCGCTGGGCCTCAGATGGGGGCTGAGACTTGAAAAGTGCTTTCTGGTCAGATTGATGGTGTCTGTCATACCCAACAACGTTTCTTGTTTTTTCATATTCTTTCCTTGGCTTTCCCCTCAGAAGCAGACACTGGGTCAGTAGCATATCTCAAATAGAGTCGTGTTTACCGGGACCAGCTACATTCACAATAAGCTGATTTATGTTCAATAAAATTACATACAAGAGGAATTAATAGCTGAGAATGGAACCATGAATTCTCCCCAGAGGCCAGTGGCGAGCAGTGCTGTGGGAAGAGTAAGGACTTTGGAGTGAGACAGACGGGCTCTAGCACCCAGCTCTCACCCTGGGCATGGGATTTGTGGCTAATGATTAATGCTCCCTGGGAATCAGTTCTCTCATATGAAAGTAGGGGTGATGACATGTCCCTCTGGATAATGAATATTGTAATTTTCACTAATGAGCACCCACCATGGTGCAGGTACTGTGCTGAGGCAGATTGTCCTATTATCTCTATTCTTCCCAAACAAGGGCACTGTTACCCCACTTTACAGATAAGGAAACTGAGGGCTCAGAAAGTCATTCACACAAGGCCATGGAGTTAGAAAGCAAGCGTTCCTGGTTTCAAATTCATAACTGTCCAGCTCCAAATATGGCAAGACCTTTGCACAACTGCATTCGCTTGAGTAGGAGAGAGAATTACATCAGCTTGTGGCACTTTGTAGGTGCTCGTTAAATGTTCCCTAAAGCTCCCATCGCAATGTGGCTCACAGGACCCATGGCTCCTGGCCATACTCTCAGTGCCTCTGCTTTAGGGGGGTCAGGCAGTCTCAGCTTCCCCCAAAGCACATCTGCCTACTGTGTTTCTGTCAATAGGGTAAGACTTACCCTGGATTGCTCAATTATTATATATGTGAAGACCCAGCCATGCTGGCCCCATCAGAGAAGATTCTTGAGGAGTATACTGCCAAAGTGTTCCCCCAACCCCAAAATATTTACCTGGTTGGCAAGCCCTGTGCCTGAAACTGTAATGACAAAAGTCATTCATGTAGTGATCAACCATATTCCCTAATATGTGCAAGAGAATTAACCAGATATTTGGGGCCTTTTAAGAGGAGTAAAATACAATCCTTGATCCAAAAGAGTTCCGAACAAGTGAGCAACATCAGAAATGCACACAAATAAAGATTATATGTTGAAATGTAATATTGTTGTAATTCCATAGAAGGATCGTAACATAAATGCTGCATTTCGGCAGAGGGCAAACTCACTTCTGACCAGAACACAGATGGCCACTATGTAGCACTTTTGCTTGGCACCATTACTCCCTTCTTTGCCAAAATGACACAATTTAACAGGACATTCATTTCTGCTGAGTCCAGATGTGGCTTCGGAATTCTTCTCCTCACCCAACTGTAGATGATGACTGTACATTCATTGGAATCACTTTTCCTGGGAGCTTGGACGGGGAGCTGGCGGAGGATGTTGTCCTTACCCTCTGCTGTCAGAGGTAGGAGATGAGAACGTGGTGTCCCTGGCACAGGGAGCCCCAGACAAGGGTACAAGCTAGGGAGAGGTGGCACCTGGACACCTGCAAGCATCTGCTACAGCCAGAGCTTGGGTTATTTAAAGAAGGGGGGGTGGCAGGGCTAGACCATGGGAAGCCAGAGAAGAGAAGAGAACACCACATGAGCCTGAGAAACTAAGATAGTCATGTATAGCAGTGGTGTTCAACCTGGGCTATGAAATCTTTTTTTAGAATAGAGTAAAAACTGCCGAAGTCTATCACATGTGATAGGAGTCAGAGTTGATCTGAGGCACTTTCATTTCAGGGGTGCGTGTGTGTGTGTGTGTGTGTGTGCTCATAGACATGCCCTATTGAAGAGGTATAGTGAAGTCCTGCTGGTAAGTATCCACTGCAGACAAGGAGACACGCTGGGAAGTGACTGTAGCGGTCTGAGCCTGAGTTGCCTCGCCAAGTACTCACGACATCCCTGTGCAGTGGGTCCCAGTGGTAGTCCCACTGTGCAGGTGAGGGCGTGGAGCCCAGGGCAATCAGGGAGTGCACTCGATGAGATGGCAGCCACGTGGTGTGCCCATGTTTTAACCACTACACCATGTGACACTGAGGACAAGGATGGAACAGAGGAGGAATCAACAGGCCATGGTGTAAAGCAAGACAGCTAGAAAAGGAGCAAAGAAAAGAAAAAGTTAAGAGAGGAAACACATTTGGGAGGGCGAGATGGGGGAGTCTCACGTTGAGCTTGGGGCCTTGGCAGTGCCTACAGATGCAGGTGTATAGCAAGCAAGGAGGTGGCAGACAGAGGCGGCGAAGCCTGGGGGACAAATCAGGTGACTTGGGAATGAATGGGTAAGTGCAGAATCCTGGTGGCCACACACATTTGGGGGATGAGGGAGGCAGGAGAGAAGTCTGCACTGCTTAGACCAGAGATCCCAGATAATATGGCATCATGGAAATTATGGGAAGATAAACAAGAAGAAAGAGGGAAAGTGATGTGTCAAATGCAGCCAAGAGAGGAAGATTTTGCAGAAACAATTTTCAGTGGGTTCTGGTCTGCAGGCTGAATTGCAAAGGGGAAGTGTTTGGGGGTGGGAGAGCCATTGCAGGATACTTGGTTACAGTGTTTGACATCCTGGAGAAGATTTAGGAGATTTAATAATAATAATAATAAAGTGTTTGACAATGAGAGAGGTCTGAGTTATGCTAGCTTAAGGGGAAAGAGGGGAACTTTTGAGAGACCCAAGTGTTTCTATAAACCAAAGAAAGGGACTAATTCTGAGGTTGCCCCAAGAGAAAGGTTATTGACGCAACAATGGCCAGGAGGAGGCAGCAGGCCCTGGGGGGAGCACAAGACAGAAAGGGAGTGATTAGCCTTGAAAAGGAGCAGGAAGGGGGTGCTGGGTAAAGACACAGAGAAATGGGAAGATGTGGAGGAGACAGGAAGCTGAGGGACCTGCGCTGGTGACTTTGAGCTTCTTTGTAAAGTAGGAAGTGGCATCTTCTGCTAAAAATGATGGACGGGGATTGAAGGTTCGCAGAGATGGGGAAGGGTTCAGAATAGCTCTACTGGGAGAGCCAAGAAGAGACTTAATTCTTGAAAGCCTTTTTGGCCAGTGATACATTTCCACTGGTTAGGACATCTCCTAGCTTGGGAGAAGGGTCTAGAGGGAAGAACAATGGGTGAGGTGTCAGGACACTCAACTTTCATTTTCTGCTCCCCCACTAGCTAATTAATATATGGGACATGTTGCCTCACCTCTTGGAGCCTGGGCTTCTCCTGCTGCAAAGAAAAGGGACCAGAATAGAACTTCCATTGGCTTTTTCAGCAGGAGCATTCTATGAATCTATTAGATAGCCTTCTCTTTAGCAGAGATTGGCTTATCTGATTAAAACTCTTCACTAGCTGTAGTCAGAGAGCAGAGCTCTGAGGAACTGAGACCCAGGACATTAGGAATCTGGCGTATGGAGTGTGTGTGTATGTGTGTGTGTGTGTGTGTGTGTATGTGTGTGTGTGTGAGAGAGAGAGAATGTGTGCACATCATGCACACACTTTCAGAGAGTGAGTTTTGGTATTTGAGCAGGGGGTGGAAAGGCCATATACGTGAGTGCAACTTGCTCCATGAATCTTCAGCAGCAAGAAGCTGCCGCACCTGAGATAGGCTCTCAGATTAGTAGATAGCACAAAAAGAACAGAAAGACCTCAGAGAAGCTGTGTAACTTCCGAGCTTTGCCTGGGGCTGGCCCCAGCTGTTTTTGTGTTAAAGCCTCAGTGCCCAGGAATGATCTCAGTCACTTCACCCTTCACTGGTGCAGAATGCTTATCCTCGGGTAGGAGATTAAGCCGGGAGGTCGTGTTTAACACTTTGGTCCTTGACTGAGCAAGTTCATTCCTGCCTTTCTGATGCTCAGCGACTCTGCTGAGGACTGGATTAAACGGTATTTTAACTTTGCTTTATTCTTCTGCTCATTTTCATCTAATACTCTGTCCAACCAAAACACACATGCCTCTTCTGATAAGAGGACCAGAGGTGTCATCCTCACCTGGCAGCTGCCCAGTGCTACCATGATGAGTTTGCTGGGCCAGCCCCTCCATGAGAGAAGGCTCCAGTGGGCCCCCTTCCTAAAGAGCCCTTACACTGCAGCCCCTTTGCCTGTGGAGGCCACCCTGCATATTGCCTGCCTTCTTACAAAACCATGGTTTGCCCTGTGAGTTCTTATAGCTTGAACTCTAGTCCATGTACGAGTCGAAGGATCTGGGGACGCTAACCGCCCGGCAAGGAAAAACATCAGAAAAGAGGAGTGTACACGTTTGTTTGGGTTTGCATCAGGGTTACTAGCAACATGGAAATATCAACAGGTCTACAACCCGTGAGCGCCTGCTGTGTGTGCAGAGGTGCCATGTGCCCCTGTCACAAAAATGGTGAAATTCCAGGAGGCTGCACAGGCCACGACTAGCAGGCATGCGGATTAAAACTGATCCCCTCCAGCTCAGATGTTTGCAGACCAAATATTGAAACACAGCGTTCTGCTCCCTCCCAGGAGCAGGCATTGACTCTTCCCCTGAGGCACAAACAGCATTGTTTAGAGCTTATCTGTCCTCAGTCGCTTTCCCAAGAGCCATGATTCACCTTAAGCCACATGCGTTCCAGGATTGTCTTAAATCCACCGGGTGAGGTAGTGTTATTCGGACATTGGAAAGTCATTCTGGGGATCTCTAAGGAAATGGGAGTAAGGTGGAAATGCCAGTATGGATGCCTGATTACTGGTAGATGGTGGTGATTGCAGGGGACAGCAGCTGGGGGGAGGCCGGACTCACGCCAGCTCTCAAACCACTTCAGAGTAGAACTTCAGGAGGCTCTCAGAGAAGCCTCGCACCGCCCCACTCCACCCCCAAAAAGTGACCTTCCTTAACCTCTCAATTCTCTATCCCAACCAAATAAATAATTTCCTAGTGCTAAACACTAATTTTTTTTTTATGAACGACTTTACAGCTGCCATGTTTTCTTTTGTCTCTGCACACTGCCTCCAAGAATCACTTTACAACGAAGGTTTAAGCAATTCACAGGAGGCAAACAAATATGAGATAGTGCCTAACATGTCTAATCCAATGAAGTTATTTCTTCTCCTAGTAGGTTATCACAATAAATACTCTACCATCTGCAGCTTGCCATTCACATCCGACAGAGTGGTAGCTCTCCATCCATGCCTTCTACCTTCACAAGCACTGCACACACTGTACTATAATCCCCTTTGTACTAGTCAGCTTGGACTGCCATAACAAAACACCATAGACTAGATAGCTTGAAAAAAACGAATTTGTTTATCATACTCTGGAGGCTGGAAGTTCAAGGTCAACATGCTGGAAAATTCAGTGCCTGATGAGGGCTCTCTTCCTAGTTTGTGGACAGCAGCCTTCTGTGTCCTCACGTGGCCTCCTTTCTGTATGTGTATGTGTAGATAAAGAGAGAGTGAGCTCACTGGTGTCTCTTCTTATAAGGACACTAATCCTATCAGATTAGAGTCCCACCCTTAAAACTTCATTTAACTTTAAGTACCTCCTTAGAGGCCCCATCTCATAATACAGCCACACTAGGTGTTAGGACTTCAACATATGAATTTGGAGAGAACACAATCATTCAGTCCATGACGCCATCTTTCCAGGACAGCAAATCCCAGCCCAGACTCCTATACACATTCAGGCTTTTCATTGTTTAAAAAAAATGGTGTTTATCCTCTGCAAACCTGAAGTCCCTTTTTAGTGATGGGCAATTCCAACTGAGGTGTTCAGCTCCATGGCCCTCATCAGCTTTCAAAGGGAAGAATGAGAACACCGTCCACTCCTGTTGGTGCCTTGGAGTTAGACAGACTCATATTAAAACTGCATCTCAGCCACTCACCGATCTGTGTCCTTGGGACAGTAACTCTCAGAGCCTCAGCTGTCCAGTCTACAAAAGAGGAATAATCATGTTGACTGGCACCATCATCAGAGGTATAAAAAGATATATAACAGTTCCTGGCAGAGAGTGTGGGGTAAATGCTGGGTGTTTAACTACCACTTGTTTAATTGCCTATACCCTCTCCTCCTTTACCTAGGGTCAACATTCAATTCAATTGTCCCTAGATCCCGTTCTTTGCCAGGGATCTGTGCTAGCCAGGAGCATGGCTGCAGCCTCAACCATGTGTAAATAGTGGGAGTATATTGTGACCGGAAGTCAGAAATCCACATAGATCATCTGGCAAGGGCAGGTGGCATAATGAGTTAGGATATGTGAAATGAGGATTGCTTTGGGACCCCTGGAGCATGAAGTGGCTTTATATGTGTGACAGCCTTTTCTGCAAGTCTCTTTCTTCCCTTTCCTCTACACCACTGCTTACCAAAAAAATCACACATAAATTCACCGGGCAAGTATTTAACGAGTAGATACGATAAAAACTGAATTACATTTTCTGGGAGATAAGTTACACTTGCAAGTGGCCATAAAGAAGAGCTCCTCATTTTGCAAGCTCCTCATTTTGTAAAAGCTATTTGGTTTCAGGCCCTGGGCTGGTATATCCATCAGTAATCAATAAATGGGAAATTGTTTATCAAGCCCTGTCTTTCTCTGGGCAGTCTAGCAAAAGGGAAGCAAGAACGGAAGTCTAGTTCCCAGAGAAGCTCTCAACTATGTCCTGCTTGGATGGAATTAGAGGCACTTAAGCCTCCAAGACATGGGTACTCTAAGTGCTGCCACTTGGACTAAGCAAGCTCTACGAGAGGAAGATTCTGTCTGCTTTGTGCCCCACAGTAGCTTTGTCAATAAAGATTTGTTGGATGAGTAGCTTAAAAATGTAACTGCTCCACCCAAGAGAAATATAAACACATATCCACACAAAAATTACATGTGAATGTTCACAGCAACATTATCCGCAGTAGCCCAAAACTGGAAGCAATCCACATGTCCATCAATAGATGAGTAGATAAACTAAATCTGGTATATCCATGTAATATATTCTTTTTATCCAGGCATAAAAAGAATGTACTGCTGACACATGCTACAACATGGATAAAACTCAAAAACATCATGTTAAATGAAAGAAGTCAGACGTGAAACTCTGCCATATTTATGTGAAATGTCCAGAATAAGCAAATTTTTATAGAAACAGAAAACTGACTGGTAGGTAGTTGCCTAGGGTTGAGGGTGGGAAGAGGGAGTGACTGCACATGGGCACAAGAACTCATTTTGGGATGATAGAAACGTTCTCAAACTATATCATGGTAATGGTTTCACAATTCCACACATTTGCTAAAAACCACTACGCTGTGCACTTAAAATGACTGAATTTTATGGTATGAAAATTATACCTCAATAGAGCTGTAAAAAAGTAAATAACTATAGATTTTATTGATGTAGATGTCAGTGGAGTGGCATCTCTTCCCATTGTCTGCACAATGGTATCTCCTTTGCTTGCAGGAGGCTTGGGTCATGCCAGCCGACAGGTGTCTTCGATTCCAGCTCTGGGTCCATTATTCTAAGAAAGGACTCTGGCACCTTGTAAGTGCAAACCCCCTGGAGACTTTTCCATGGAGAGAGTCAACAAGAGTCTACTTATTCTTAGGAAACCTCATAAAAGAAACATTAGTGTTCTCTTGGAAGTTCCAGAGAATCATTTTATTAGATGAGAGCAAATGATTTTCAATCTTTCTTGCATTTCATTCTAGAAGTCACTTTCACTAAATAAAGATTAAAAAGTACCCAATTTATCATTTTCTCAGGGGAAAGCAGTGGACAGCTCATGGGAGAAGGACTTGCCAAACCAGTTGACAACTAAACTAGACCTCCAACTCACCTGTTATGAGCTAGAGTTTCCTTCTGCTGAGCAGATATTGCCTCTAGGTACTACTTTTGTTTGACCAAAGAGTGTGAGTCCTTTATAAATCCCTGGTAGGTAGGAGATAAGCAGGAAGTGTGGCTTTGCAGGTGGTAGGACTGATGCATAGCTTTCGTAAATTGCTTTGACAGCCTTCAGAACGCTGAGACACAGCTTAGAATGGAAGCTCACACACAGGCATGGTTACATCTCACCATGCCATGACACAGCCAAGGTGCACAAGAGAATACTCCTCCTGCACACACACACACACACACACACACACACACTTTCTCCAGATGCTCAACAGAAGCAACTCTGGCAACAGAACTGGCATGAGCCCACCTCTTCTCCAGCATCTATGGGTGAATTAAGTAGCATAAACGAAGCATTCAGAGGTGACACAAATACCAGGAGATGCTTGAATCCACAATTACAGCATCTGTCAGCAGAAGCATTGGGCCAGGGTGTATAATCTACGTTGCATTGCTCCCAGAACTTCTGGCTAAAGATTAGAATTTAAGGTACAAGAAGATCATAAACAGAGGGGTTGTTATCGGGGAAGAGGTGTTGGAGAGTGAGGGTTAGGATGACATAAATAGTATTTCTAGCCCTGTACTAATGGTTAGATGAACCAGGGCAGGAAATAGCTTGGGGCTAATTTGGCATTGATTTCTTTGAGGCAATCTGCACTGTCTCTTTCAGCTATGATAAAGGAGTAAAATCAAACAAGGCAATGCTTGACTTGCAATTTAAGAGGGGGAAAAGTAAAGGAAAGTTTCCTGCACTTGAAGATTTGAAAGGCTTCTGAGAATGCATACTGCCTCCTTTGTTGTACTTCTTTCCATCTGAAACCTGTTTGCGCATAAATTAAAAATAACCCTGAGAATGGTTCAGAGTGTAGGCTGCATTTTTTGCATTTCAAATAGTGGAGAACAAATGCATCTGCTAACCAAATTTGTTGTGTCCTCCACATTTATTCTTAAACGAATTCTATCCTTCTGTTGTGGACATTGGAGCTTGCACTTCCTTAATAAAGTAGGGTCACTTGACATCTGAATTTGCTCCAATCCCTTCAGCAAACCTGGCAGCTTCCCCTGCTGTCATGCCTCAGCAAAGCAAGATTGGGTGTTGCCAGAGAGGGGCGAGGTGGTTGCAGATTTCAGATCTCACCATCATCCTCACTGCCCTTGGGGCAGATCACTTGTATTCCTCACCCTGAACTTTGCTCCTCATTTTACTCAGTCTTTCTAACCTCCAAGGCCTGGGCCAACCCTGGGCCTTTTCTGATTCTTGTTACTGTTACCCCAGCTCATACCAGCCGTGCACTGTCTGCAGAATTCTTGCTACATCGTCAGAATCTCTCCATTTTGTATGTAACTCTTCTGTAATTCTTTCATGGTCTGTTTTGTCACTTTCAAATAGACTGTCAGTTCCTGAAGAACTGCAATCATGCTTTTACATTTATTTATAGACCACCCAAAGCTCTTGGCACAGGGCAAATGCTTCACAGTGATTTCCTGGCCAATTGAAATGCTCCTAGGATGCATTGCACTGCACAGCCCTGTGTGATTTATAAAGTCCATGCCATTATAAGGTTAAATAAATGAAGGATGAAAACACAATATGATCCCAATTTTGCTGTGTGAGTATGTGAGTGGGTTTGTGTGTCCATGTTGCAAAGGGAGGGGGCATCTCCTTTTGAGAGCTCTGTGTATGTGTCTTGCACACACACAAAAGACTAGAAAAAATGCAGCAGCAAAATGTCAACAGTGACATCTCTGGGTGTTGAGATTATTACTGATTCGTTTCTCTTTTTGCTATTCAGTATTTTTGCAATATATTTACAAAGAATATATTTCATTTATGTGAGATAGGATGTGTCTAGAAGCATTGAGTGAAGTAACGAAATTGATAAGTGGTTTTTATCGTAAGAGGCTCAGTACAGTGAAAGGTTTGCAGTGAAGGTTTGGTTTGGCTGTCTATTATTCTTTATGGGTCTATTCCAGTGTTTCCCAAAGTGCGTTCCAGGGTACACTAGTTCCTACCACAAGTGTTATACATTTAAATAATAAGGGAAGCATGCATTCTATAGCAGTCTCTTAGAAATTTGAAATGTCTATCGGCCCTGAACATTCCTACAGCAAAGGAATCTATCTGTTCTAATTAGCATTTTCCAAACATATCTGATCATGGAATCCTTTTTTCTTATTATGCCTATTAACTGAATTACACTTTGGAAAATGTTCTATCTTATATGTTGTTATTTTTAAATAATATAGTACTGAGTTCAGTTTTGAGTGTCATTTTGTTTGTGTATTGTTTATATTCCCTTGGTTAGAGGATCTAGAGAGGTTACAAAGTTGGAGAATAGCTTCTTTAATCCAAATCCATAGAAACAATTTAGCAACGTAAAATTACATGATTTTCTCCTTCATTGTTAAAGCTCTGCAGCCTCATTGCTTAGTTCTCTAAATTTTAAAGCTTAATTTGCTATAATGAAAAGATTAAATGAAAAAACATGCTGGAAGCCTGAATTTATTCAACCTCCTTTGGAGTCCATTCTTATATTGGGAGTTATTACAGTCAAACTGCATTTTATTTTTATGTGGACTTTTTTTTCTTTCATCTCCACAATCATCTTTTCAAGATGAGTTTTTGACAGTGATACTGATAGCGACAAACCTCCTTCACCTCCAACACACCTTGCAAATTATCCCGATAATGAAAGGCTGCAGATGCTAATTCAAAATGGCAGGTACTCCGTGTGTGAACTGAAATGTGCATGCTTCTGTCTGAAGCTGGATTTGACTTACGTTGTGGGAATTCACTGTGAGCAAAGGCAAGAATCCCTGTGGGAGGGCGGAAAGCAAAATAAGGGGAGTCTGTCTTCCTTTTTGCTCTCTGCCTCTTCCTGCCCTGCAGCCCAGGCGCGAACAGACAACTTGTCAGAAGCTCAGAGGGTGGCCAAACATTTGGTCTTCCAAGAGCTTTCCGACTAAGATATGTACACACATGAAAAGTAAGAGAAGGAGGGCGATTAATTATTAATAAAGCAGGTAATGAAGCATAATAGAGATGGTGTCAAACAGAATTCAGGCCAATCAAATACATTATCTCTCCTTGACTAGCCATGGAACGCTTAGATTTACCTTTGGCTAAAACAGATACACCCAGGGCTGGCAGTTAATGATAATATTAGCTAACACCTGCATAATAGGCTACTTTGAATCAAGATTTTGCCTCACAGAATTATAATGTTTCAGAAAGTATGACATACCAAACTCAGTTTAACGTTATTTCAATTACTGTTAAGTTTAAACAATATGTATAGGAGAGTACACTTGACTCCAATAAATTCCATACTCATTTCTTGGACCCCTACAGTGAAGATGGCCTCTTAGCACTTACGTCCCCCATTCAGCTAAGTTCCAGGCAGGATCTGTCAAAGACAAGCACGCTGCCTTCTGGAAATTTGCATCTGCCCCTAGTTACACCTGACAAAAGCTAACCAGACACCAGCCGCAGCTCTGTTTAAGTTTCCAGCTGACTAACAGGCACACAGTCATGAATGAAAAGCAAACAGTGGACAATAAGGCCTTTCACCTTCTCATGGGCTGCGGGAACAGGCTTTGGGCTGCAGCCTGGTTTCCAGAAATCACACAGCCCCAGAATGGAGTGTCTGTGGCCTTTCACACACCAGCTGCCAGAGGTTGTGGTTTTTAAGTAAAGCTTGGAAGTGGGACTGGAGGCTGTCAGCAGGAAGCCAGTTAAAACAGATAGAAAAATGAAAGGGGCAGGGGAGTCTACTTTTTGCTGTACATGCAAAATAAAAGGAGAGTCTTGGCATCTGTGCCTTTTAGTAACGGGCAAGGAGGAGCTTCTGCCAATGTCCTGGGACCCTTTAGAGATCAAGACTTCCTGCCGTAGGGGCTGCTAGCACCACCCAGCACCCAGTAGTAGCACAGCCGCACACCGGAGCGGACACAAGCCAGAGTGAAAATATTTCAGCCGCTCTGTGTGTCCTGGAGGAGTTCTGTGTGTCCTGGAGGAGTGTTTCCTGAAGCACGCAGATCACCTGCGGAAATGCAGATGCTAATTCAGGGCTGGGGGGTGGGGCCTAGAGTCTGCACTTTCAGCAAGCTTCCCTGGGGGAGGCGGGGGAGGATGCTGCTGCTGCCCGGCCCATGGACCACACTTGGAAGGCCAAGGTGCTGGAGCATGGAAGACCGAGTGCAAACGTCTTCTATTGCGGTTTTGCATCACATGGCTGTTGGGAAAGCTGCGCCCCCAATCTCCCCGCCCCGCAAGCGGCTGGACAGGACAAGGGCTGCGGGGTGGGGGGCCCGGCGAGGTGAAGGTCTGCGGGGCCACCTAACCACGCCCTTGTCTTCCCCAGGGGAGGAGCGCTCCCGGGACTCCCCGGGCCCGGCGGAGGCCCAGGCGCCGGCCGGGGCGGAGGCCGGCGGGAGAGCGAGCCGCCGCTGCTGGACATGCTCCCGGGCGCAGCTCAAGAAGGTCTTCTGGGGCGTGGCGGTCGTGCTGTGCGTGTGCGCCTCCTGGGCCGGCTCCACGCAGCTCGCCAAGCAGACCTTCCGGAAGTTCGACGCGCCCTTCACCCTGACGTGGTTTGCCACCAACTGGAACTTTCTGTTCTTCCCGTTGTACTACGCGGGGCACGTCTGCAAGTCCGCAGAGAAGCAGTCTGTGAAGCAGAGATACAGGTAGGCGCCCCTGGGGCTGCCCCTGGTGGCCGGCGCCGCGAGGGCGGTGGGAGGAGCCAGTGGTGACATGTCGCAGTGGGTGCACCTGCTCTATCAGGGAGCTCAGAGGCAGAATTCTCTCTTGGTGGCGAACGCCTCCTGCCCCTCGGTCCCGGGAGCTCCTTTAGATGAAAGAGGAGCAGGCAGCGTCTTCCAGAGACGGCCAGTGATAGGTGGGAGCCGAGCTCTGCAAGGTGAGGACAGCAAGTCCCTGGAGCCAGGTGACTTGGCTGCTTCCTGTAGCTTATGTCTTTCGTGGAGATGTTCACAGCGAAGAATTCCTTACTCATTTCCTTACTAATTCAAGACATTTCCTCCTTTGAGTATGTAACTGCATGGGTCTGAGTATCTGGCAGTGTGCTGATCCAAACCAAGGCAGTGCCTGAACTTTGTTGACTCTATTTTCTCATATGAAGTCCACTGGAATGATGTCCCTTTCAAAAAGAGGCCAGTAACCCTGACCTCAACCCCCTCCCTCAATACAAAGCAGAACTCCACCAGGCCTCCCCAGGAGTCATGCTGCTGGTGCTGACCCATGGCATTCATCTGTGCCAGTAAGTGCATCTCATGTTTGCCCAAGGTGTAGATTCCCCATGGGTTGTGTGGAGGCCTGGCCCAACTCAGACCTAATCAAAAAAACCCAGGAAGGAATGCTGACTAGGTTGACACAGTAGGCCCTGGAAACTTGTCTTTTTTCAGTCCCAGTGAACAAAGATTGAAAGGTGAGGAGTCTTTACTCCTCTCCACCCTCCCAAACACATGCCCCGATAAAATTGCCATGTCCCATTGCCCACCTGCTTAAGATTTCAATCCTGTTCCGAAGTTGCCCTTAGAGATCACAAGGTCACTGAAAACATCATTGGGTCCAAGGAGCAAAGAGGTTTGGGAATGGAGGTCTAGACTTGAACCAGAATTTCTCTCTGGGAATTCACCATAATGTCCCAAAAAAGTTATAGATGGAGGTATGGGCCACCATGCTTTTTTAATGTTCAGAGGGAATTTGCCCTGGCTTCTTTAAAAGACCAGCTTGCAAATCAGAGCAGGAATTCTAGAGGAAGGGGCTCTGATGGAGCTTGAATGGAATCATACAGCCAGTCTCACGGGTCCTCTGAGTGAAAAGGATTTGGAGCAAAGGATTCTGATCGTCAGTGTTGACTTAAACCAATTGTTCATGAACCAGCCAGAAATTGCTAAGGAGGCACGTAATGCGCCTCTTCTGAATAGCAGTCAAAACCAGAGTGAAACAAATAGGTTTAGAAACCTTAGTAGGGCCCAAGTTTGTCCCAAAGGCAAGAGTGAAATAATGGCCTGCTTCTAGTCACAGAGAATAGCACATATTCAGTAAACGATGTATTTAACAGTTAAGTCGCCCTAAGTGTATTTAATTGTAATTACCAGTTTGTCTTTCTTTAAACTGATTGGAAGAGTATGCTGCTGCCTCTAACAAAAGACTGAAAGTGAGTTTACTGTGCCCTTTCTTGATAAAGAATTACTGGGAGAGAAGAAATGCTTCTTTCCTGCTACCTTCAACCACGTAGGACGAAAAAGGGCCCCCAAACAGTAGTACCAGCTGCTGTCCCAAACATGCACCATGGCCACTGCTTACCTGCTGAAAATACCGGCTCTGCCAGCCACTTAGGACTGGTCTGCCACCACTTGAACTATTGTGCTGAAAACCATGCACAAGGCATCAAGATCAGTGATGGTTAAAAGGTCAAGGTAGGAAAAAATAAAAGGTCATTGAAAGAGATTAGTTATACATCGAAAGACATCAACACCTTAATTTCAGTCTATTATCTTTCTGTAAAAAATGTCCCAAAAAATCACAGAAGAATTCCAGTGGCTGCTCTGTTAGCTGGGCGCTGGGGGAGTAATCTCAACTTGATTAATTAAGCTCCCTAAAACCTTGCTTTTAATTTCTATCATAATGCATTGCTTCACATCTTAAAAAAAAAAAAATCTTTGTGCTTGTAAGCTGCGTTGGCCCTGTGGCTAAGCAGAGCTGCTGATTTACCAACCAATTGATGGGTGTGTCAGTCTAGCCATGCACCCCGTTGGAGAGGCAAAGAGAGATTCTTTCTCAAAAAAGGGAGAGAAAAATTTTTAACATCACAGACCTTCTCTAGAAAATCACGACTCTGTCGCAGCTCAGATTGGGAGCACTTTAAACAGACTTTAGGATTCTCAGAAATCAAGGAAAAACTGAAATCACATCTTCCGTCTTCATGCTTTTATCAAAATTAATGCCAGAGAGAAGATTAAGAGTCAGCTGAGGAGCTGTGTCTCTTGGCTAGAGTGTTTATCAGGGTGCTGGGGTGAGAAAAGGAGAAAGTAGAGATCTGTTCCACAGGAAGGGAAGCAGGACAGACAGACCAGCTTTCTTGCAGTTGATCAGGAGGCAATCAGATAGAAGTTTCTTTTCTCCGAGCCCTCCCCACCGATGTTC
>CAUYRT010015936.1:0-28768 GCA_963574885.1 Lepilemur ruficaudatus | reverse complement strand
AAGAAATTAATTGGCCAACCAAATATATATAGAAAAAATTAGCTGGGCATGGTGGCGCATGCCTGTAGTCCCAGCTACTTGGGAGGCTGAGGCAGAAGGATCACTTGAGCCCAGGAGTTTGAGGTTGCTGTGAGCTAGGCTAACGCCACGGCACTCTAGCCTGGGCAACAACAAAGTGAGACTCTGTCTCAAAAAAAAAAAAAAAAAAAGAAGTGATTATATCCTTAGATCCAAAGTTTGTTTGGGTTCAGTCTTGGTTCTGTGAATGCCTTTGTGTCCTTGGATGGCCCATTTAACCTCTCTGTGTCTCTGTTTCCTCATCTATAAAATGGGTGTAATAATAGCACCTGTTTCACAGGAGTTCTGTAGGATTAGATGAGATAATGTGATAAAAATCTTAGCGTGTCATCATTATCATCCCATCACGATGATCATCATCACTATTATCTCATCATCATCATCATCATCATCATCATCATTTCTCCCAAATACATTAGGAAAAAGAAATGAAACTAGCATTTATTAAGAACGTATTATATGCTGGGCACTTTCCTAAGTATTATCTCATTTGATTCTTTTCACATAGGCATTTGTATACTCTCTTTCTGTCCCTCTCACTATATAAAGTAACTAAAGCTAAGAAAGTAGGACCTCCCAAAACCACGAATACAAAGCTAGTTAGTGGCCAAGGCATGTGATGAATCTCAGGCTGTCTTACTCCAAAGCCTAGTTGATGGAGGAGAAAATGAGGAACGACTCCTTATAACTCAGGGGGAGTTATAAGGAGAGGATGTGTTCATGAACAAATTTTATTTTTGTCAATTTTTTGAAATAAGGTTTATTATTATTTTTCTGAAGGCAATATCAGCTTTCTCTTTGGTTTCAATTTTTCTTGTTTAAAGTTTGATATGTACTTAAATGGTCAGAACCTCTACAGGATTTGTTACAAATCCTGCAGTTTCTCCCCCATTTCTCCTTCCCTAGAGGCAATCACTTTCCCCCCTTCTAGCAGATTTCGGTATTTACCTCTGTGTTTCAACAACGCACATTTGTGTTAGTACTGGCTGTTTTTTTCAGGTCGAGGCATTATGTCTTGATTTCGCACCACGGGAGATGAGGATTTAGCTTTCTTTCCTTCACCTGTCCCTACCATGCTCGTACATCTTTCTCACCTACCCCCATCCTCCCACCATAGTTACACCATAATTTTATATTGTAATTTGTTAAGACCAATTCTTAACACTTGTATTGTTATGATGGTGTAAACACTCTTTACAACCGAGCCAGGTAGTAAACTTTTATTGCTTTTCTTTTCCCATACAACTTTTAATTTCCCTGAAGTTAATATTTGTCTTTTTGGTTTTTGAAGCTTGGTTTGCTATTGTTTATCGTTAGTTCAGCCCCAGACTCCTCGCCAGTTGCCTAATCTCCTACCCAGACACACAAGCACATCAGACCCTCCCAGGGGCTATGACTTGCTCCAGTTTGTACCGTCTGTCCTCTAAGCCCAATGCCCAGCTGTTGTCCTGGTCTCTCCTTCCCCCACATTACTGGGAATTTCCTGTCACTCACTCCTAAGTTGGATTTCCTGTTTTCTGAATCTCATCTTCCTTGTTCTTGGTTTACAAACTCGTTTTGGTGGCACACCTTCTCTAATTGTGTCTAACAAGAAGTACCTGAGAGGTAAAACATCTAAAGACTCCTAATGTCTGAATATATGTTTATTCTATTCTCACACTTGATGATTATTTGGCTGGCAGTAACTTGGTATTCAGAGTTCATTTTCCTTCATAATTTTGAAGACACTCTTTGGCAACCAGCTTACAAAACAGCCCCCAGTAATTCTTGGCTCTTGGAATTTGTGTCCAATAGAGTCCTCTCCTGCATTTAATAGGAATGACCCATGTTACCAAAAGACTATTACATAAATAATGACCATAAAAGACATTTTGGCTTCTGACTCGCTCTCTTAGGATCACTATTTCTAGGGGAAGCCTGCTGCCATGTCATGGGGACACCAAAGAAGCCTTTTGGAGAGGTTCACGTGGTGAGAAACTGAGGCCTCCTGCCAACAGCCAATATCAACTTGCCAATCATGTGAGTGAGGTATCTTGGAAGTGGATCCACCAGCCCCAGTCAAACCTCAAATGAGACTGCAGCCCTGGTTGACATTTTGATTATAATCTCATGAAAGACCCTGAGCCAGAACCACCCACCTAATCCACTCTTGAATTCCTGATCCATAGAAACTGTGTAATATAAATATTTATTGTTGCTTTAAGTTGCTAAGTTTTAGGTTCATCTGTTACACAGCAATAGATAATGAATACAAGCTATGCCATTGTCTTCTAGGTATTGAGAAGTCTGGAGCATTTTTCATCTCTGACCCTTTATTAACATTTGATCTCTTGTTTTTTTTTTCCTCTCTAGAAGCTTGTGGGATCTTTTTCATCCAGGGTCTGAACATTTTCCTAACATTTCATTATAATATGCCTGGTGTGAGACTATTTTCATCTTCTCTATTAAACTCTTTCAATGGAAATTCATATTCTTCAGTTTTGGAAAATTGTCTTGAGTAATTTTGGTGACTTTCTCTTGCCACTGTCTCTGCTTTCTTTGTCTAGAACTCCCATTATTTGGATGCTGCCTATCCTTGGCTGATTTTCTCATCTTTTCACTCCTATTTTCCACTTCTTTGCCTTTTTGCTCTGTTTTCTGGGGAATATATTTATATTTGATCCTTCTTTTGAGATTTTTATAAACTCTGCTGCATTTTAAATTTCTAAGACCCCTTTTTTTATATGTTCTGAATGTTCCTCTTCATATTATTTTACATTTGTTTCATGCACCCTCTTATCTCTCTGAAGACATATACATGTGTATATATTTGTAACACCTTTATTGAGATATAATTCACACAAGATGCGATTCACCCATATAAGAGTACAAAATAATTATTTTTAATATAAGCATAGAGTCGTACAATCATCATCACAATCAATCTCAGAATACTTTCATCACCCCCAAAAGGAGCTCCATACCCTGTAGCTGTCACTTCTTAATTCCCTTATCCTTACGCCAGCCATTGGCAACCACTGATCTACTTCTTGTTTTTATGTGTCATATTTGCCTTTTGTAGACATTTCATATACATGAAATAACATTTCTTGAATAACATAGTTTCTGTTTTTTCCTAGTTGCTCTCTGCCTTGCAGTCCTTTGCTTTTGTCTTTGTCTTCCAGGTCAGGGGCCTTCGTCAGATGTCGATTCTCATTGAAGGAGGAGCAAACCAGTGGATTGGCATGGCTGGGGCTTGTCGACTCTGAGCTTCCCCATAGGGTGACCTGTGGCTTATTTGGCAGACCAACCTCCAAGGCCATCAAGTCTCTCTCTTTGGGATGGCAAGATTCCTAGAGAAGATTCTTTCAGTCTCTTTCCTGGTGGTAAAGTTTTGGCTGTCAACGTTCTGAGAGCCGAGTGAGAGGAGAGCACAAGGAGATGTCGACATTTCATGTGTGAACCTTCACTAGATTTCCTGTTTTCTGTAAGGACCCTACTCTCAGCAGTGCCTGCTGCCCTTATTCTAGAGATCCTTTGTCTTAAGATTTCTGGATAAAAGTTCTCCGCTCCTCTGCCGAGCTGGAGCAGGGACAATTGCTTCTCTGTGAAAGAGTAGGGGAGAAGATCTAGGGATCTGACTGCTTCTTCAAAATATTTTAAACCAATTTCATTTATATTTATTCCTGAAACATTTACATAACTACGACTATGTGTCAAGTACTTTTTTGAACTGTTGATTGATTCTCCTTCTTTGAGATCTTCTTGCACCCCTCACTTACAGCAGTACTCCGTGCCTTCAGTTCCTAAGCCTTTTGGAAATTTCAGGGAGTCAGGGTGGTTCTCAGCTTTTCCCACTGCCAGGTTAAGATCGATCCACTTTTCTCAGGTGTGTTAGACTGGGTACTTCAAGAAGTAGACATCAAATGGGATTAGCTGTGCAAGAGCTTTCTTGGGAAAACCATCTGTGAAGGAAAAATGGAGAGAAAGCTGGAGGAGCTGTCCCACCATGATGCATGTCCAACCACTTTGGAGGAGAGAAGGAAGGGAGGAAGGTTGGGTAGAAAAAAGTAGTAAAATGCTGTGCAGTTCCAAGAAAGTTTCAGCAAAGCTGTTGGGGAATTTTCAAACCAAAATCATCTGTTGAAGGAGTCTCATGTCTCCCGAGAGTGGACATACCTTAGTGTATCTGCTCTGCTCAGCCAGAGGCTGGGAGGGAATTGGTGACAGAGTCAGAGCACAGTGCCTGGGGCAGTTGACCAGTTACACTGAAGTGGGAGACCTGAAAGGCACATTCTTGTGGCTTCCACATAGCCATATCAGGTGTGCTAATTCTCTGCTCAACCTCCAGTGAAACAACAGCAAAGGTATTTTCTTAAAAGACATAGACTATGAGGATGGAGAGAGAATATGAAGGGCAATAGAGACAAAATTTTGGAAGCTAGATGTATAGCTTTTTTTTTTTTTTTTGAGACAGAGTCTCACTCTGTTGCCCGGGCTAGAGTGCCGTGGTGTCAACCTAGCTCACAGCAACCTCAAACTCCTGGGCTCAAGCGATCCTCCTGCCTCAGCCTCCCAAGTAGCTGTGACTACAGGCATGCGCCACCATGCCTGGCTAATTTTTTCTATATATTTTTAGTTTGCCAATTAATTTCTTTCTATTATTAGTAGAGATGGGGTCTCGCTCTTGCTCAGGTTGGTCTCGAACTCCTGACCTTGAGCAATCCGCCCGCCTCGGCCTCCCAGAGTGTTAGGATTACAGGCGTGAGCCACCGCGCCCGGCCTAGATGTATAGTTTTGATCTGTCATTTTTACCAGAAATCCTTCAAGATAGTTATTTTTAGTTCTTCTTATTCTTTAATAGATGCGTTCAAGAATACACATTTCCCTCTGAGTATTGCTTTGGCTTCACCATCATATTAACCATGGTTAATATGTAAGCCTTTCATTTTTTGACAAATATAGCTACTCAGTGGCAGTGGTATGTTAATAGCCTACATAATACAAAGGTTTTATATCTGATTATGATGTTGTATAAATGTAATGTTCACGACAGGGGCTATCGTACATCTGCACAGAATGGCTGACCAGAACCAGTGGGTCAATTCATTTCAGTTTAACAAATATGCACTAGGCCCTCCCAGGTGCGTGTCTTATGTCAGGAGGGGGAAATATAGAATGAACCGGAGAGATGCACCCTGACTATAATAACACAGTACACTAAGTGCTATGAGGAAGGTAGCACAGGGTGCTGTGTCAGAATAAGTGATGGGCCCCCATCTCAGCCCCTGGGGTTCATGGAAGACTTGGAGGAGGAGACGGTGGAGCCCTTGTGGCCAAGTAGAAATAGGCCAGGAAATGTGGGGAAGGGTGTTTCAAATAGAGGGGACAGTGAGTGAAGTAGCATGGTGTGAAGTATCAGACTGTATTCTAGAAGCTCCGAGTAGTTCAGTATTATGTTGGCACTGTGGGGACTGCAGGTGTACTAAAGAGCTGGGACTTGTTCTGAAGGCCATGGCTCCCTCATCTACTTCTGGTAGTTCAGACAGCTCCCTAATTCTGTCACTATCCCTCTCCCCAGTACCTCAGGTCCTCCTGGAGACCTTGCACGTGCCTGGGGCATAGGGCTTGGCTGATTGTGGACATCTGATGACAGTGCTGTCCTGACGTTGCTTCCTACCTGATGAAGTCTACAGCACCTCGACCTGCTTCCCCTTCTTAACTAGACAGCCCAGCAATGCCATCCTTCGGCTGGCATCATCTCTTCCTGAACCCCCACACCTGAGCCTGCTCAGTTGCATGCCACGCTCTCTACTTTGCAGGAGGCAGGAGGCTGGGGAGCCCCTGCAGACCCAGTCTGTGCCGTCTGGCTTCAAGGGGAGGATGTCTGCACAGATTTTCCCAGGCACCCCAGGAATCCCCTGCTTACAAGAAAGGTGTTGGAGGGAGGTGTGATGGAAGACAGACAGCTCTGGTGCTAATCCCTGTGGAGACGCTTACCTGCTGGGTGACCTTGGGCAAATTCTTTGTTTAACAAGCAAGCATTGGCTGGTGGCTTCTCTGTGCACAACCCTATGCTGGGCTCTGGAGGGAGAAGACATGGTAGGGCAAACAGACAGACAGAAAACAGGAGGACTGAGGGTCCATGTGAGCCTAGGAAGACTTAAACCACCATGACACTGGAGAAGCTGAGGAAATGGGGGCTTAGAGAGGTCACATGTCTTACGCAAAGCTCCCATAGCTCTGTTCCCCTGCACTACACCCACTGTCCCCAATTTCTGCCCAATAATGTTATAGCAGCAGCAGCAACAACAGTCTGCAGATCCACTCTCTACAGCCTATAGGGATGAAGAATGTCCCAAGCCTTCAGGTGGACCCACCCAGAGTGGACAGGGAGGTTGGGTTGGTGGCCTGAGATAATTTCCACCCCTTTTCTTTCTTTACCTGCAGGACAGGAGCTCCCAAGTATGTCTCTAGCCCCTGGGCAGGTGGTCCCCCCAGCTAAGGTCTTTAGGAGGGCCGTTGGAATATCTGACCAGTGGGGCTGGGCGTGTGTGCCGGGCTGTCAGGAAGAGTTATCTCCAGACAGCCCCTCGGCCTGCCTGCTTTCTCCTCCGCCATCCCCTCCTAATTCATTTTCCGCCTTTAATGTACTGTTGTGGAGCTTCCTCTCCCATTAGGGCCTGTAATGTGCACCGATTCCCTTCAGCTTGACTGCCCTTAATAGGCAGCGTAAATAGAATTTAGTGTGGCGTGCACTAACATCTCTATCCATTGTCCAGAGATTAAATACTTGCCACCAATGGTTCATGCATCATCAGCCTCGAGCCCAGCTTCATAGCTCCCAACCAAAGGAGGATATTAAATTAATTTGCAGGTTGCTTTAGCAAAACCTAACAAAAAAAACACCCTCAACTGGAGAAGAAGGGAGGGGGCGGGAGGCATCTGCTCACCATCCATCATGGGTGGGGGTGGGGTTGTTGGGAGCCAGGGATGGGGCTCTGGTCCGGCCCAGGTTGGGTCTCTCTGGAGGCCACACAAATTGGCCAGCTACTACCTTCCTAGTCCCCAGGACTTGGCCCACGGGCAGCTCTTCATTCAGCTTTGAAATCAGCTTTCTGGTCTGCGGAGTAGTATGAGGGACAGAGAAGGCTGTGGGGGATACAGCACCTCAGTCCAGACCACAGGTCTGCTTCCTTCTTTTCTAGGGTGTGGGTAGCCAAAGGACAACAGGCGAAATGCCCCTGTGGTTCAGCTCAGGGAGACCCCCGAAACCTCCCTTTGGACCATTTGGGTTCCTTCGGCGTCTCCTCTTATTGGGTCCACTCCTGGGTGGGAGTGGGAGTCTGGGACAGATAGACCATGAGGCGCAGGCGTGAGGGTCAGTGCAGCCTCGCCTCCAGGGTCCAGAGGGGGCATTTACTATCCTTCTTGTATCGGACGCTGCTTTGTGGCATTGGCCACAGTCACGTGGAGGAGACAGACGTGCAAATAGACAGTGACAATCCAGGTACAAGGGGCTTTGGAGGCACAGACTTGGGAGATCACAGTGGGCACCAGGCAGCAGGTGACCTCTGGACCTTCCAGGACAAGCAGGAGCCATCTGGCAGGGTGCAGGGGAAAGGGGTGTTCCAAGCACAGGGTGAGCCTGGGAGGCACGGTGAGTGCAGGGAGAGACCTGAGATGAGGCCAGGAAGGAGCCTTACGTGGAGGCAATAGGGAGCCACGGAGGGATTTTCAGTAGGAGAGGTGCACAGTCAGGGGTGCGTTCTGTGGGTCATTCTGAGACAATGAGAGGGGAGCTCTTGGGGGCCTGAGGCTGGAGGCAGGGAAACACAGGGAAGCCTTTGCCTGAGTCCAGGGGTCAGGGAAGACTGAGTCCCAGTCCTGGTCTAAAAGTCTCTGGGACAAAGGATAAAAAGGTCCCATCTCTTCTCTTAATTCTGGCATGGTTGGGACAATAACACTGAGTCCCTGTGCTCAGGTGAGCACCAGGAAGAGGTGCTGAGTCCAGACCCCTGTCCTGCAGGCCCCTTCTGCCCGGGATGAAAAGAGGTGGGGAGGAAGGGGTTGGAGCACTTGGGCGTAGTCGGAATGGCAGCACCTCCAGCCAGTGAAGGGACCAAAGGGAACAGTCACTCTCCCAGCAGGGTGAGGGCAGGGACAGTGGATGCAGGACAGGCACGCCACCACCCTCTAAGGCATCACCCTGGCAGCATCATTAATCAATCCAGCCACTCTTCCCAGCGAGGGACAAAAACCCCTAGGCTCCTGTTCAGCACAGGCTGCGCACGGCCACCGGGGATGACCTGAGCTTGGCCCATGTGGCCGTTTTTCCTGACAGAATGGATAGAAACAGCCAATTAGTTGTTTAACTCCAAACCGGGGTCTCGCCTCTTCCCAGGTTTGAGCAGGCGTTGGGGGCGTGAGGAGCCTGTTCTCAGATCTTAGTAGATGCGTCCGCTCTGTCATCCTGCCCTTCCTGACGTGGTGGGAATGTGGTGGGTCCCCGTGGCAGAGGCCTGGGAGGCGAGGAAAGGGAGGAAGCCCTTGGCAGCCGCGCAAGACTCCGCGTGGGCTGCCGATTCCTCCCTGATGAACTCCTCTCCCGGTGACCTCCACCCTCGGTGGTTTATTAATAGATTTTAACACGATCATTTGGACTAATTGAAAATGGGAGCGAAGCTAATATGCCCCTTACATTTCATTCCTCTTTTATTTAAAAAAGATGCTAAAAGCATTTATCGAGTAGTTTCTGGGGAAAAGAAATAAAAAGGTCTCCCCTCTGGCCATTGTGATGGCATGGTCTCCTGCCAGCATCCCATACGGGGGGTTCTCATGGTTTATTAGCATGATTTAAGGTGTCCAGGTGACCCCGTTATAAAGCAATCAGTGGGAGCTGCTCTGAGACACCCTTCACTCAAGGCGAGCTCCACCTGGTCCTGAAGGTGATGGGACAGGACGAGGGTTTTTGGCTGACACCCCTTCACTGCGGTCCCTTTGTGTCTGGCTGTGATCACAGCGTGGGCACCGCTATGGGAACGAGTGGATCCCTCCCATCCCCCGTTCTTCTGTCTTTCTGGTTGGGACTAGAAGTTGTGGGAGAGCAAGGTCTGATGAGCCTAGTTCAGGGTGAGTACCCATCTCTCAGCCAGAGAGGACAGATCTTCTGGTTACTCTCTGTCCTCCCTCCCCTTCCTCCCAGCTTCTTTCTCTGCCCTTCCTTGACCTCAGAAGGCTGAGCCCTGGACTTGCCCTCTGGCTGCCCACTGGGCTTGCCCATGGGAGGAATTGGCAGGAGACTAGAGGTGGAAGCAGAGAGAGGATGAGGTCTTTCTTTCCACTCCCTTCCTAGCTCGAGTAATTGTTGGCCCTGTAGGACTCTATCCTGCTGGACCCTCCCTCTGCAGAGCCCTGAGGGTGGTAACTGCGTCCCACTGGGACTGGTTTAGGGGTGCCTCCCTGGCTGGTGTTTCTTTTCTTAGCACTGTCTGTGCCTCTGCAAGTAGTCCCTTCATTAAAGACTCTTCATTTGAGCCGTGGCTTTGATTCCACACTTCCCTGAAAGGCAATCTTGACGTCGTTATCCAAAGAGAGGAGAATGGGCGCTAGGTGCCTGCAAAGCTTCCACTGTTCCTTGCATTCTAGCCCCACTCTTGGCCATTGGCCAAGCCCTGGACCTGGCTCCTCCTTCCCCGTGAGCGTGTGGTTTGGGTGGCCTTTGGCTCCCTCTGCTCAAATACATCCCCACCCCACTCCAGGTTCTCTGGTCCCATCCCAGGCAGGGGGCCTTGTGCCTGTAGTCCCAGCCGAAGTGACCCTGGGTCTCCATCAGCACCTGCAGAACCACTTCACAAAACCTTTGCCTTCATATAGGACTCCCTCTTAGAACTCTCCTAGGAGGACCTGATCCAGGCTGTTCTCCATGGTGCTCGCCAGAATAAATACCAGTGGCCAGGAGCTGCTTCCTAAGTCATCTCTCCCTCCAAAGGATCAATGTCTGCCCTTGCCAAGCTCCGAAGGTCACTGGTAGCATCATCAGAAAGAAGTTCAGGGCTTTCCAAGGGGATGCCTTTGAGGCTAACACTGGGCAAGTCCAGGGCTCAGTCTTTTGAGGTCCAGACAAGGGCAGAAGAAGGAACTGGGAGGGAGAATGGAGAGTAATCAGCATATCTGTCCCTTTGGCTGAGAGATGGGTACTGACCCTGAACTAGGTTCATCAGATCTTGCTCTCCCACAACTTCTAGTCCCAACCAGAAAGACAGAAGAACGAGGGGTGGGAGGGATCCACTCGTTCCCATAGCGGTGCCCACTCTACGATCACACCCAGACAGAGGGGCCATGGTGAAGGGGTATCATCCAAAAACCCTCTTCCTGTCCCATCACCTTCAGGACCAGGTGGAGTTTGCCTTGAGTGAAGGGTGTCTCAGAGCAGCTCCCATTGATGGCTTTATAACAGGGTCACCTGGACACCTTAAACCACACTAATAAACCATGAGCACTGCCCATGTGGGGTGCTGGCAGGAGATCATGCCATCGCAATGGCCAGTGGGTAGATCTTTTTATATCTTTTTCCCAGAAACTACTCCATACAGTTCAGGCTGTGCCAGAAAGTATGTGTGTCCTTGACCAGAGCCCTTGTGGGGAGGAGAGAACTCACCACAGGCAAACTCTCTGGACTCATCCAGATCTTCTAGGGAAAGGAGGTCCCCAGGATCTATCATCCTAGATCTTACCTCATCCTTGTTGGAGGAGGCAGCTGAGGACAAGCTGAGGACACTCTAGGAGCAGCCAGATGCCAGGTCAAGTCAGTAAGCAGCCACCTTGTGCTGGACCAGATTCTGGAGGTAAATGTTGACTTGGACATGGATATTGGCTACTTCTAACTCAGCATAGCTTCATGTCTTCTTGGGCCCTTGGTGCCTTCATCTGTGATAGGGTCAGTGTCCTCTAAGAGTTCTGAGATTCTGTGGCCCGCTGAGTGGTGAAACCTGGGTTCTCAGCCTCAGCACTATTGGAGCTCTAGGCTGGGTGACTCTGCTGTGGAGGGAGGCTGCCCTGTGCATCGTAGGATGTATAGCAGCATCCCTGGCCGCCATCCACTAGATGCCAGTAGCACCTTCTCTCCCCAGTTTTGTCAATCAAAAATGCCTCCAGATCTTGCCAAACGTCTCCTAGGGGTCAAAATTGCCCTCATTGAAAACCACTGATTTCAAATGATGATTGAGAAGCCCCCACGCCTGCCCGGGGTGTTCACAGGACTCTCTTGGTGAACAGACTTGGACTTGGTCGCAGGCCTTGTGATTCCCATTCTGTGGCTGGGGGCCTGGCCCGTGCCATCCCAGCTTCACGAGGCACTGGCATCCTACCCCCTAAGCCTCTCCTGCTCCAGCACTTATGCTCTCATTTATTCAACCATCAGGTAATGTCTGAACCTGACAGCTGGAAGCCCAGCCCTTTGGGGTGAGAGAGGAACCCAATGGGAGCCAGGAACAAGGCTTGCATTGTGGACGGTCCCAAGGGGGTGCAGGGAGAAGGAACTTGGCCTTCAGTGACCAGGAGTGGTGTCTCTCAGTGCGCCTTTGGGCAAGTTATTAACTCTTCGTATCTCAGTTTTCTCATCTTCTCGCAGGGGTGGTAATGGTACCCTGCCTCAATGGATGCTTAGATCCGTCATGATCCTGGCAGGAAATAAATGGCACACGCTCAAGGATTTCTCTGAAAAGGACATTCTGAAGGGACTGTTCACACGGTGAGGGCAGGGTTAAGGAAATAGAGAGCCATGGGGCTGGGGAACACTGGCCTAGCAAAGACAGGAAGCGATTGCCCTCCTCCCCACCAGCTTGAAGGGGCAGGGAGGAAAGGTGTTTCTGGCGGCCTTTGAGGGTGGGAGTCTTGGAAGCCTCCTCCTGGCCTGTCCAGAGCTGTAGCCAAGAAGAACTCGGCCAAGGCTGCAATCACAGCGGGCTCTCCTCTCTCGCAGGTGCTTCCTGTGGCCAGAGCCCTGCCCACAGCTGGAGGGCCAGGGGGCCAGGTGATGAGCATTTGGAGATCAGCCCGGGGCACGGAAGGTGTCAGAGGGGGTCAGAGAGTAACTATGGGCAGGGGTGGGGTGTGGCAGGTGGGGGCAACCAGCACAGCTGTTAGGGCAATGAATGAGTGGACCTTTGTCAAATACTGAAAACAGTGCCCAGCACGTAGTAAATGCTGGGTAAATGAAACGCTGTGCTGGACTCTGGAGGGTGGGCGGCATAAGACACAGTAAATAAACCTCTGCAGCCCCTGCTGGCCCAGGGCAGGACTCCCCAGCTGGAGAGGTTGCAGGCTTTTTCTGTTGGAGCTGTGGAGGTGGATGGCTCTGGTGTGGCCCTACCTGGAGACCTTTGCCCAGGCCGGCCCCCACCCGCACGCCCACCTCACAGACACAGCCAGGGGAAGCTCACCCTGGGCCTCCCCACCCTGGCCTGGCACAACGGCCATCTGGCTTCTCCCGTTCCATCCTCAGCCCTGCTCCGGCTCCCTGGTCACCCCTGGTTCCACATCTCATGACCTTTGGCTGTGCCCTGACCGTGGACCAGAGGCCAGGAGGCCTGGAAAACCCTGCTGGTGGGAAGGTGGGTCCAGCCTCTGTCTTGCTCTCAGGGTCCCCTCAGCACTGAATTTTTCATGGTGCACAGAAGGGATTTTCCTTTGACTTTGTGGGTTGCTTCCATGCAGCCTTGTAGCTACATAGGGTGCTGACCCCAGACGGCCTCCCAGGGGGCCTGTGCTCCTAGCTGCCCTCAGACGTGCCCTGTCCAGGAGCCCAGAGCCAGGGGAGATGGCCTTGAAGTGGGGAGAGGCAGAGCAGGACAAGGAGGCAACATTTCATGAACATCCGGCTTCTTCCATCACGGCTCTGATTGCCGTGTCGCCCGGCAGGTGGAAGGTTGGCTCCTCCCCATCTCAGGACTCACCCACCGGAGGCATTGGTGGGTGCAGTGAGCTGGGCCGGAGCCCTTGGCTCTGACAGAGGCTTTGTGGGGTGGGGAGTGGGCCTGGGCTGAGCTCCTGGGGCTGGGAAGGTGCGGGCAGTTTACTCATCTTCCCGCCCCATCCACGGCTGGTTGCCTGCGTCCTGGGCTCAAGGGAGCTCTGGACACCACCCACTCCAGTGTCCTGACACTCTCCCTAGGTTTGCTAGATAAAATGCAGGATGCCCCATTAAATGTGGATTTCAAATAGAGAACAAATCACAGTTTAGTATATGTATGTCCCAAAGGCTGCATGGGCACACGCTGAACAGTGATTTGTCATTTACCTGAACTCCAAATTTAACTGGGTGCTCTGTTTTTTTTTTTTTTTTTTTTTTTTGCTAAATCTTGCAACCCCGCTTGGCACCACCATCTCTGGCCTACACCTTCCCCCTGCCCTGGCCCCGAAAGTGGGGGTTTCACCTCTGAAGTCCCCTCCCAAGTGAAGCCCAGGATCCAGGCCCCACGAGCTCTGAAATGGGGCCATTTGGACCCACGAAAGCCCCGAGCCCTGGCTCTTGTTGGCCTTGTTGGGGTAGGGGAGGTGTGCAGGGAGGGGTGGGACAAAGGCTCTGAGGGCACAGCCGCTCCCACCCTGCAGCCAGCATTACGCACCCAGGGTCGGAACTGAGCAGGCACAAACCCTGTGCTCGGCGCTGGGCTTGCTTTGTTTCATTTGTCCCCCCACACCACAGGCCCATGAGGCCGGTGCCAACAGCATCTTTTTGTAAATGAGGAAACCAAGACACAGAATGGGGAGGGGCTGGCCCAAGTCATGCAGCTGTCCGAGGTTGAGCCGGGGCTTTGGTTCAGGTGTGACTCCGGGGCCTGCGTCCCCTCCCAGGTCCTGGCCTTCCTGCTCCCGAGGGTGTCATCGGGCCTGGGTTGCCGCCTGCGTGGAGGGGCTGCGGCTCGGGCACTAGGCTGGCTTCGGAATGGTTTCCACCCCACCCCCACCGGCCGCTCCCGCCACCCCCACCCCGTGCAGCTGTGTAATGCGCCCACATCTGTTACCACCACATGTTGCTCAGCGCTACGCAGATGTAAAGTCTCAATTTTTCTAATTAGCAGCAACACGAAGTCTATCTTAATTTTCTCCTCCCCTCCCTCTAATAAACGTGGTATTAACAAGGTTACACGTCTGCATTTTTGCTGGGTGTAATTGAATCAGGTCACAGATTTGATTAGTGGGTGTGGGGCGCCTGGGTTTGGTCAGGCAGAGGGGCTGGGGGAGGTAGGGGCCGGGTCCCAGCTGGGGATGGCCTTGGGAGGGAGAGAAAGGAGGAGAAAGAGGAAAGTGAGAAGAGAGAAAAGGGAGGGAGAGAGGGAGAGAGACAGAGGGAAAGAGACCCACAGAGAGTGGGAGGGGGACAAAGGCAGGAAGACAGAAAGGCAAAGATGGGTAGCAGATAGACAAAAATAGAGAGAGAGGAAGGGGGGAGAGAGACAAAGACAGGTGGGGGACAGTCAGAGACAGTGAGTTGGGAGAAGAGGAGGCAGGAAGAGGGAGACAGACAGACAGACACATTCACACACAGCAAGTGAATTAGCAAGAGTGGCAGAGAGCAAGGAAAACAGAGATGCTGTAGCAAGGACGGGGTGGGAGCAGTAGGCACCTCACCCCCTCCCTGCTCAGACCTCTCTGCAGAAGGCCCTGGGCGGGGCCCCACCCCAAGGGCTCAGGGAGCGCCTGGATTGAGGTGGGAAGGACAGCCACTGACCTGTCCCCTCCCCCACAGCCTACACTGCACCGCTGAGCCTGGGGGCTGCAAGCCCCATCCCTGGTCCTGGGTCCAGGTGACCGAGGGCCAGCCAGCTCCCCTCTCTGGGCCTCGGTTTCACCATCCGTAAAAAGTGATCAGTAAGTTTCACTTCCTGAATTTAAGTCCAGGGTGCTTGGGAGCACCCCCGCCCCCCACTCCATTTCTGTTGGGAGGCCCTGGAGGGGCAAGTGACAAAGCTCCTGCCACTTACAAAAGCCTGCTGGTTCATGAGTCCCGCTGAGATGGTCCCCACGAGCACCACTTGCCGAGGGCACCTTGGACAGAGCCTGGGGGAGGGTGCTACCCAGCATCTGGAATGGGATCCCCTGGCCTCCATCAGTCTCCAAGCCCTGCACACTGCATGATGCCATTTCAGCCTTGGTGTCCCGCGGGGCACCTGCACACTTTCATTGGCACCCCACTGGGTAAGCCCAAGACTCCAGGTCATCCGGTCTCTGCCACCTGCTCCTGTCCTGTGCCGAGGGGCACCTATGCTCTTTGCTCCTGCAGTCCTGTCACCTGGACTGCCCTTCCCCACCTTCTCTGCCTTCTCCTCTGACAAATCCTTACTCAACTGTCATTTCCTACGGGGGACCTTCCCTGACAGATGGAGGGACTGGCTTCCTCCTCTGTGTGATCGAGCACTTCTTTCCTTTTACGCATCTGAGTATTTATGTGACAGTCTCCACTAACACAGGGCCCGGCGGGCACCTGGTGGGTGCTCGGTGTGTGTGCACGCGTGTGAGCAAGTGCGATTTGGGATTTGTGCACGCACAAGTGACGGCGTGTGCAGTCAGAGGACTGTGGCGGCTGCAGCAGCCGTGGCAGTGCCGCATTCCTGCTGTGACAATTTCTCCCGCTGATGACTCCGTCCCCGGGGCCTTGGGAGGCGCTGAGAAGCTTCTGTCAAGGGGCAGTGGCTTTTCCCCCCTCGCTTAAATGAGATATGAATAATTGATTTGGCTCCTGAATAATTAATCAGATATTCAATAAGGAAAGTAATTGTTTGGCACATCCCCCGTGGATGGCCCAGCTCAGCCGCTGCCCCACTTGGGAGGGGAGGCTGGGGTGGGGGGGCGTTCTGGGCTGGTAAGGAGCCCAGTGCCAGGTGGAGAGGTCACCTTGCCTGACACTTCTGGCACTCCCGTCTGGCTCACTGTCCCCTGGGAGGCCACTCCTCGCCTCCACGTGCCCGCCAAGACTTTGGGTAGTATGGTCCTCCCACCAGAGCCATCCGCAGGTCCAGCTCCTTCCCTGCCCCGCCCAGCTGTGGGACTGCCCCTTCATCTGTGTGATGCAGCACCCCCTGGACACCGTCCTCTCCGAGGGGTGCCCTGGCGCAGGTGCCAGCAAGGGGGCTGTGGTGGGCCCCACTTCCCTGTTGCCATCTCCCCACACCTTTCCCCCCTAGAGCAGTGGTGTCGCCCACTTCCTGTGTGGCAGGGCCATACTCCTTAGAGGAATTTTGGCGAGAAGGGGCTACATACGCGGCTGACCAAGGGCCACTCTGTCCCATGCACTGACAAAAGCCCTGGAGAAGTGCTCTGCGTGGAGGCCCTCATGGGCCCCTTGGGCTGGCCCTCTCCTCCAGAGAGCAGCTTCTTGAGGCCGCGGGTGCGACTTCCCACCCACCTTCCAGGGACCCCCAGCCCTGCCCTGTCTGGAGGCCCATCTTTCTTCCCTGGAGAGTATTTTCTCCAGTCTGAGTAAGGGAAGAGCCCCCCTGGGGGCTTCTGCCAATAGTGAAGGCTCCAGTTCTCACTGAACAATTAGGGGTGCTTTGGGGCCCCAGTTCTGGCCTCAGTTCTTCTGAGGAGCCCGGCTGTCCTAGTGGAGTTCCTCTGTGATTTTCTTCATGAGCTGCAGGAACTTCCGTGTGTGAGACTAAACACACGTACACACACCACACACACCACACCCAGCCACCTAAACACATGTACTGAACACACACAGACACACGTGGACACATATGTCAACACACCACATGCATTACAATACACCCCACACTAGATGCACATACCACACACACACAGACACACCACACACGTAAACAGATATATCACATACCTATCACCTAAACACACCCCATCCACGCAAACACCATATGCCACCCTCACCTGTACTGCTGCCTCTCTCCACCTAGGGTCTGTATGAATCCTCGGAGTTAGAAACTGAAATCTGTAAGGAGGAAGAGCTTTGCTTACCTGCCTCCAGGAGCTCTGAGTCACAGAACTGCATAGGCGGGTTAGTTCTTTTTCTTCATTCACTTCCCATGCAACCCATGGTATGTGTGCACATGTGTATGTGTGCATGCATGTGTAGAGTGCACCCGTGTGGGTGTATGCACATGTATGCATGCACACACATGTGTAGGTGCCTGTGTGCATACATGCATGTGTGCACAATGTGTAGTATGTATAGGTGCACATGTTCATGTGGGCAGGCACATATGTAGGTATGAGCACATGCATATGTGTGCATGCACATATATATGTATGTGTGCATGTATGTATGCACCCACACATGTGTAGGAATGTGTATGTGTATGTGTACATGCATGTGTGTGGGTGTCTTAGTTGGTTCCCACCACTGTAACAAAATACTTTGGACTGGGTAATTTACAAACAACGGTAATTTATTTTTCACAGTTCTGGAGGCTGGGAAGTCCAAGACCAAGGTGCCGGCAGATTCAGTGTCTGGTGAGGGCGGGCCAGTTCCTCAAAGACAGTGCTCTCTTGGTGCGCTCACCTAGCAGAAGAGATGGGCGCCAGGTGGCTCTCTGTAGCTTCTTCCAAAGGGCGCTGGCCCCACTCAGGAGGGCAGAGCCCTCACGACTTAATCACTCCCCCAAAGGCCCCACCTCTCACTGCCGTCACCTTGGGGTTTAAGTTCTGACACGAATTTTGTCCCGGTAGGTTTGTGTGCAGGTGTGTGGATGTGCACACACATGTGTAAGCACCAAGCCCCTCAGGGGCCACAGCGATGTCACCCAGTGAGTCCCCTTTGTGTGCCCCATGAGTACCTGCTTTGTGACTGCAGTGCCACACGGATGGCGGTGTCAGGATATGATTGGTGGGTTCAGGCTGGAGACAGTGTGGCGAGCTGGGCTGGGCAGTGTGTCTGCGGTGGGAATCCCCACAGAGACCCTTGGCACCGGTCTGGGTCCAAAATGGGGTGGCCCGTACCTTCTGCATTTCATTATCTGACGAGTATTTTTTGAACACCAGTGTGCCAGGGACTGTCTGTGGCTCCAGGGATAGAGCGGTGAACAAACAGGTAAGCCCTAGTCTTGTTTTGGTGAGGCAGAAAATAAATGTGAGAAATTGGTGAAATATATAGTATGTTGGATGGTGACCAGCCCTAAGCAGGAAGGGCATATAAAATATCAGGGAGGGGTCATAGTTGAGACAGGGCCCTGGATCAGCTAGGGCCCAGGCAGAGAACAGAAACAATCCAGGAATTTCAAACACTCTGGTTCAAAACCCTTCTAGGGAATTTAAATAGGGAATTGGTACCACTGAGGTAAGAGCCGAGACACCCAACAGGGAATGTGAGGCCACCACTCCTAGGCCTGCTATCCCTGGGTGGCTTTCATGGGTCTAGCACTATAGGTGACTTTTGTCCTGGGGGAAGCTTTAGGGAGGGGGTCTTGGACTTGTGCTTGCCGGGCTCCATCTTGTTGTGTCACTTTTGAGAGCCTGGTTGCTGTGTTCTGCTTCTGACCGTGGGAACAATCTCAATGCCGGAGAGCAGAGTCTTTTTGTATCCAAGCTTTTCATCACCACCAGTAGAACAAAAATCCTTTGCTAGACCTTGAGTCTGCATGCTTGGTTTGAAAGATTACGGTCAGCATAGCTAAGACAAAATCTGCATTGCCTGACATTGCCACGGGCCTTTACTCATCTGAGTGTCAGCAGAAACAGTTTTCAATAGTCCAGGCTCCAAGGGGCTGTTAAAACCCTCTCAGCTGTTTAGACAACCCATGCCTGGCTTCACAGCCATCCCCTCTGATTCCGGTTGGAATCTACTGGAAAGGTTCTCAGCGTTCACTTCTGTAGTTGGCTGCTTCTCTCCGTCATCCACCTGGCACTGCCTCTTTGTTGGGACTGACTGCCAAATGTGGCTGTGACATTCTCATGCTGCACAACTCCAGAGAGTGGCTCACATAGATTATGTGAATGACATCCCCTAGACTTGTGTAGTGTACAGCCTGAACCACTGTGCACAGCAACCCTGCTCTTGAAAACAGCAGGCTACTTTACTGTGTGCTCTCTGGCTACTGTCTCCACCTGCTCCTGGATTCTTGCTCTGCTATGGCTCCTAGTATGAGGGTAGGACAGCAAACTACATTCTGATGACTACATTTTGACTCAGTCAAAAGTCCTCCCACCAGCAGTTGCTGTTAGTGAGCACAGGAGGTGAGATGCTCAGAGGAAGTGGGCACTGCAGAGTGATCAGGAGGGACCTCAAGAAGCCATCCCCAGTCCCTAGACCCTGAGCTCAGGGCATGCTTCCTTTAGGACTGACCTTTCAGAGGCCTCTCACCTGCTGCGGTGAAGCCTCAGGATCCTGGCCGCCTTTCTTGTGTCTGGGCTCCTTCCTGGCTCTCTCACTGTCTCTGGATCCCAGAGGCTCCTGGTGAAGACCTGCTGCCTGACCTTTCGCAGGTTTGATGAGAGCCAGAGCAGGAGGCCCTTGGAAAGATTTAGGGGAAACCCGGGTGCTGGAACCTTCCGGAAGTGAAGGATGCAGGGAAAGGAGGCGGCAGCATTTAAATCAGAGGGAGGAAATGCCACCCAGGACCTGAGCTCGGGGTTATTTATGCATGTTCAGAAATGGCTTCATGCATCCAGGCGCAATCCAATGATTTGTCAATGGAGGCCTCCTCGCGCCCCCTGTCCCCGCCCCTGCCTCCGATAACATTTACAGTAAATCTATTGCACTGACCATTAAATCCGAGGCCGCCTCAGGCGATCGCTTCAATGGGGTGCTGACAGGCCGAGAGTTAATAATGACGAGGACGCTAACCTGTTTATTGATTTGCTTTTTGTACCCTTCATCCTCACTCACTCCTTTTCCCTCTTGGAGGAGAAATCTTGGAATTAGTAATCAGGTGACAGCCTCGCCCCCCTTCTGTTCCCAGCCATGTCATCCTGCTTAAACTCTTCGAGATAAATTACTGCTACCTCCCCGGCCCCTGCCAGCCATTCACTCTCCAGTTACTCAGCACAAGATGCCGCATCTGTCACTGGAGCCAGCAGACAGAAAAAAAACATTAACACAGACATGAAAAGCTTTTAACTTTGACAAGAGGAGCGCAGGAAAGTTTTATATTTAGCCCCTCCAGCAGAGGCCACGGTCAATCCATTAGGGCGGCTTGTCAGACCCAGGGCAAGGTGGGAGAGGGCTGGGACCAGGGTCTGGGAGGGTGGGGGCGTCACTGGCTCCGGCCTGAGGGTGCCCACTGCCCCTGTCTCCCGCAGCTCAGGGAGCGGGAGGTGGGACGATTGGATGGCTGAGTCGTTAGGAGCCGGGGAAGGACCCAGATTTTAACCTCTGTTTTAAGATTTTAAGATGTGGGCAGCATAAAGCTGATCTGTTTTGTGACCGTGGCATTGTCAATATCCACAAATAAAGTGAATCTTTTTATGGAAGGCTCAAAAAATAACAAAGAGAGGTTGGCTTCCCAGGAGACAAACTTCAAACTTAAAAAAAAAAAAGAGGGAATTATTCATTTTTCTCTCCAAGAACCAATCATTTCAGGCTGAGTGTGGTCCCTGACTTATTCTCCTCCTTCCCCATCTCTCTCTCTCTCTAAGCCTTTTTTGTCTCTTGTCCCTTTTCTCCTCCTGCTAAATCTATTCTTTTCTCTTCCTCAGGGCAGGATTTCAGAAGTGAAGAAATCGCACGTTTCTCAGCAGTTTCGCTCCCCCCACCCACTACGTCTTTCCTTAATTCACACAACAAGGTTGGGGCCCAGTGGCACAGGCAGCGTTCTCAGCAGGTGGGGACGGAGGAGAGGAGGTGAATCCACACATACGGGTATACACAGACACGCACATGACGGCTTCAGGACGGGAGTGGCTGGAGTGGCTTGTGGCAGAGACAGACCTTGAATGTGCCTTGGAGGAAACAGAGGGCTCTTTGGGGCGGTGTTTGGGAGTGGCGTGGGGAGGGGCTGGGTGGAGGTTCAGGTTGGATCTACACAGAGGCTGAGTGGAGGCAGTGCGCTTGGCGTCTTTGAGGAGGACACAGAGGAGCTGGCCTGGACAGAGGAACATGTGGGTGGAGACCAGGACGTGAAGTCTTCAAATGCTGCCCTAGGCCGGGCTCCTCCCCAAGCAGCCCTTGAGAGAAGGATTCAGGTGCAAGAGGCTTATTCGGAAGGTGGTCCCAGGAAGCACCGGGTGGGAGGTGTGAGTGAGCTGGTGAAGGAAAGGAAGCCAATAAGGGGTGAGTTAATGAGCAGGTTGTTGCATTGGGCAACAGGGGCAGGATCTTGCTGGGAGAGCACATGAAACACACCTCAGAGGTGCCACCACCACCATCACCAGGTGGGAGGCAGCCGTACTCTTCCCTCGGTCACTGGTCGGGGGCTGTGCTGGGGAGGGAGAGGCACCGGTTCCCGGTACTTCTGGCCTCTGCCCTGCCTGGGGTCAGAGATGCTCCAGGGAACATCCCCAGCACCTGCAGTGAGAAGCCTTGATGTGTACAGTTACAAGTTGGGCACCAACAACACCTGCTGTAAAACCCCCAACGAGAAGGAAATGTGTCTTCCATGCATCAGCCAAATGAGCCCCAGCGGGGTTTTGGAGCAAGGTAGTTTCTTGGGGTGAACTTGCAGCAGAGTGAGACACTGGGTGTTGATGTTTCTTTTTCTCTTCCAGGGACCGGGTCACAGTCGTCTTTACATTGTAGCATGTATTTTATAGGGTCTGGCATGTAGGAGGTGCTCAAAAGTGTTGAACATTAACTCATTATCATCATCATCATCATTTTTGTGCTTATCTCCTTTCTTCGAATTCAAGAGCTTGCAGAGGGCAGAGAACAGGTACTGGTCAGTTTTTATCTTCAGAGCTGAGCACGAGGCTGTGTACAAATTAGGGGCTTGGGAGGGTTTGTTGAAGGAATGAAGGAAAAAAAAAACCATCCAGGACTTTCCAGGGGACTTGGTAAGTGGGTTTTAGCAGACAGGCCCTATGGATCACTGCCTGAGGCCATAAGAAGGATGTGTCAGGCCAGGTGAGCTCAGTGTCCTTTCTCAGGTTGTAGGGGAGGGACGCTGGGGCAGGGCAGAGGGCAGGTTACTGGAGTGAGGAGGGGCTGGGGCAGAGGTGAGTCATACACAGTGTATGGACTGCCCAGCATGGCCCTGCAGTAGGAACCAGAGCTTGGATTGAGATGGGTCCTGGGGACAGGAGACCAGCTGTGAACAGATGGTGCTGGCAGCACCTGCTTCTTGGCTGTCTCCCTGACTTCCCCACCCTCTTTCACTCAGCCTCAGGGTTCCCGCCATGGTTGGCTCTGGGTGGGCTCTGATTAGAGTTTGCTTTTTAACATTGATACAAAAATCTCAAGTCTAGAGACTGAACCTCCCTCCGTAAGGTCACTATTCCTTTTCTGTAGCTGCTCAAATGATCCAGGGGTCGTGGGAAAGGCTCCCCTCCCACTTATCCGGGCTCAGGCGAATGTGGAGGTGGGGAACACGCTGGCCCCACTACGGTTTTCCCTGCAGGGCCCAAACCTGGCTCCATTTCTGGAAGGGACTTGGTTCTCCAAGAACCCCAGATGGCAGTGAGGACAGTGTCTGTCCTGGCCAAGAACAGCTTTCCCCGGGCCGGGGAGGATCCCAGCCATGTGGGTGTTGGGAAAAGGTGTCTGGTGACCCTAGAGGCCGGGATATCATTTCACCAGTGCCAGACGAGGTGAGTCCTTGGCCGCCGGACAGGGCATAATAGCTCTTGCTTTGTGTATGGTGATAAAGGCTGAGAGAAATTAAGCCGGCGCAGATCTGTGTCTCCTGTAGCAGCCACAGTTGCTGAATCTGCTGTTTCTGAGAAAGTGAAATTTCAGTTCCTTCAACCCCACCCCCTTACTGGCTGGGCTGCTGGGCACGTGGAGAGGATCTCAGCTGACCTCTCTCTTGGCAGAAAATGGACATTCTTGTGTAAAACCCATGTCTACGCGGACACGGTCAATCTGGTGATGGGTTGAAACACATTTAGACCTGGGTGTGAGGAAGCCGCAGAGAACTCCTCTGTGTGCTCAGCTCTGCACATGGCTGCAGTGATGGTATGAATGTTTGCATCCCCCCAAATTCATGTTTTGCAATCCTAACCGCCAAAGTGATGGTATTAGGAGGTGGAGCCTTTGGGAAATGAGTAGGTCATGAGGGTGGGGCCCTCACGAACGGGATCAGTGCCTTTATAAAGGGACCCAGAGAGTTGCCTCACCTCTTCCACCATGGCAGGACACAGCGAGAAAGGGCCGTCTAAGAGGAACAGGCCCTCATCAGATGCTGAACTTGTTGGTGTCATGATCTTGAACTTCCCAGCCTCCAGAACTGTGAGAAACTAATTTCTGTTGATTATAAGCCACCCAGTCTATGGTATTTTGTGACAGCAGCCCAAACAGATTAAGACAGCTGTGTTGGGGGGTTATGGGGTATGGGCAGAACACTTTGGGGCCATGCCAGAGCCTGCTGTGTGTCTGGCCAGCCCCAATTCCTTCATCTCCTAGGCCTACGGCTCTCCTGCAGTGAGGTGAGGCTGTTGTCTGCTTCTGGCTTGTGGACAGTGGGCTTCCAGACCCAACGACCTTCCCTACATGCTCCACTCTCTCTTTCTTCCTCTGCAGCTGTGTGGAGAGGACTCTGAGGACCTAGGGAGGCCAGAGACACAGGTGGAAGGACTCAGCCAGGAGCCACCACCTGCAGGAGAACCGTTGAGCCAGGAATACCCACTTGGCTCTCTTACAAGACATTCCTTTGCTCCCTCATTCACGTATTTGCAGATCGTGCTGAGTGCCTTCTCCCTGCTAGGGCTGGCCGGGGTGTGGGCGTGGTCCCTGACCTCAGCTGTGGCCAGAGTGAGTGTTTGTAAAAGGAGGTGCAGAGAGAGATGAGGCAGGGACTGGGTCTTGGGGAAATGGGAAGGGGCCTTGGCGGGCATGGTGAGGAGCTTGGGCTTTATGCTGAAGGACAATGCAATGCCACGGGAAGTTTAGGCAGAAGAGCAAGAGGCTCAGAGCTGCGTGTTTGCTAGACCTGCTGGCTGCTGTGCAGAAGGAGCACTGGAGTGAGTGAGGGGTGGGGACCACCTCGGAGGCCTCTTGTCAAATTTGGGTTTGCTCACACAGCAGCATTTTCCTCTCCTCCATTTCAAAGTGTGATGCCAATCTTTGAGCTCTCTTGTTTCAGGGGAGACTGGTGAGAGGGTTGGGGCGAGACAGAGAAGCTACCAGAAAACAGAGGAATATCTCAGTGGACTCGCTCAAAACCCAGTTACTGACTCTCTTGACTACAGTTTTCAGGATCTATACTTATCCTGCGGCCAGAGATTTTCCCGCTCCAGATTTCTAGAACCTCTCCCATTCCCCTACATTCCTTGGATATTAGGGATAGGGATTCTTCAAGGAAGGCAGAGTAAATAAATCACATACTTTGAAGGTAGATAGACTTGGGTTTGAATCCTACTCCATCAACTTCCAAGCTTCGTGACGTGGTGTAGATTCCTTGGTGTCTCCGAGTCTGTCTTTATAAAAGGGGTGTAGTACGGTCACGGAGGTGAGGCCTGGGAGAGAGGCCAGCCCACGGTAAGTGCTGACACAGAGCGAATCACTCTCTTCTCCGTCCTTTGGCCCCCACGGTGCCTAGGTCTGGAGGCAGAAGATTTGGGGACTACTACTGGCTCCTCACTTGTGTGTGGTCACCCTAACTGGGTCGGGCCAGTAGGATTTGCCTGCAGGCATGGCCTGTACCTGTGGGCTCAGGACAGCCTGCTACCAGCAGGGGTGACACAAATAGCCATCAGCTACTAAATCTGACTTTGGGGCTCTTGAGCCCCCTCCCTGATGGCGTCTCTGTCCTGCTCTGTGGAAGCTGCTTTCCCCAAGTCCACGTCCCTGCCTGCTATGCAGGGACGGGGGGGCTTGTCCTGAGTCCTCAGGGGATGTCTGGGCAGCTGCTTCCAGGCATGGTGGATGTGCTAGGAAGACCCAGGAAGGACCACGAAGCCACTGTGTACAGAGCCTGATATCTTCTACTTTAGATTAAAAGCCCTAGAAGGTTCCTTTGTTGCCCCATTTGGGAGAGGAGGGCAGGGAGGGTGAAAACACACAGTGGAGAGAAAGCCAACAACATTGACCAGAAAAACAAACTCTTCCTGACAACTGGCAGCGGAAGCCCTTGGCAAAGTGTACCCTTGTTAGGGGCTCGATTGTGACCCCTGCCCCCAAATTCAGATGCTAGAGTCCTGCCCCCAGTGCCTGAGAATGACCTTATTTGAAGACAGGGTCTTTGCGGAGGTAATGAAGTTGAAGTGAGGTCCTGAGGGTGGGTGTAATCTGATATGACTGGTGTCCTTAAAGGAAGAGGAAATTTGGGCACAGACACATACAGAGAGAAGGTGGTATGAAGAGGCAAGGAGAAGACGGCCTTCTAGAAGCCAAGGAGAAAGGGCTCAGAGGGAACCAAACTGGCCCGAACCTTGACCTTGGACTTCCAGCCTCCAGAGTGGTGAAAAAGTAAATTTCTGTTGTTTAAGCCATTTGGCCTGTGGTACTTTTTACAGCAGCCCTAGGGAAGTAATAGAACCTTGGAGGAAAGAGAAGTCTCCGAAGTTCCAGCATCGTACATGCCTGTGCTTTGGCGAGTTGAGAGTTGAGAACACCAGGACCTGGTGCCACAGATGACGTAGTTGATGAAAATCTTGCGTATAGCGTCTAAGCCTTGAGGACATTGAGCCAGAGAGAAGCAGAATTCTAAGCAGACGTGACCAAAATGTGGCCCTGCTGACACAGACTGCCCACTGGGGACACGGAGAGGAGTCAGAATCGGAGAGACAAAGGAAGGGACGCAGACAGGACCAGGACAGGGTCTGCCACGTGGAGCAGGGTCAGGGCCCTCAGCTTCTGCAGTGCGCCTGGCACACACCCCACACCACTCTGAGTCCCACAGGCACCTGCAAATGGCTTGCTGCCGGCTGACGTGGGGATTCCATACACTGGCAACCAAGAGGCCTTGGAGCTATCATGTGTTGGTGCTGCCTGGCGCCTGAGAGTCCAGTTTCAGCAATTATGCCATCTTTGTTTGTACAGCAGTGTTCATTGCATTGTTTGCACATCAGTGTTATTTTGCCTTTATTATTTTATAGAAATAATGGGAAAATGAGAGTTTTGAGACTAGTGACAAGACATATAAGTGTCATAAACTCAACACAGTGGTGACAAAGCTGGAACTCAAGGTGCTCTGAAATAGTAAAATCTTTAGCTTCCTTGAATGTGCATTTGACTTAGGGAGGTGGACTTGGGAAAGAAAAGAACAAAACCGAAGAACTACGTGTAGAATCGGTGTATTTCTAAGGACTGTGTCTAATGGCAAGGTGTAATTTGGGGTTTTATAAATGCTTTAGTTCTCTGGGAGTGGGACCCTTCACTTAAAACATTTAAGTCTACCGTTTGCCTTTCATTCAAACGTCATATACACTTCTGAGAAGGCATCATATGCCAAAGCGGCAGGCACAAAGAGGGTATGTTGGGGGAGCAAGGGTGTCTTGCATGTTACTGTCTATTGCTGTGTAACAAATCACCAGATACTTAGTGGCTTAGAGCAACATCCACTTATTAGTCCACCCTTCTCTAGGTCAGAAGTCCAGGCAGACTCAAATGGGTTCTGTGTTCAGGGTATTGCAAGGCTGAAATCAAGGTGTTGGCTGGGATGGATTGGGCCAGGTGAGAATCTGGAAGCTCTGGGAAAGAATCTGTTTTCAAGTTCATGCAGTTTGGTGGCAGAATCCAGTTCCTTATGGTTGTATCAGTAAGTCTGATGTTTTCGTTTGCGTGCTGGCTGCTATTTCCCAAGACCTCCTACATTCCTTCTCCCGTGGTCCCTTCCGTTTGCAAGCCAGCAATGGAGCTTGCAATCTGACTTCCTTTTCTGCCACCAGCTGGAGCAAATTCTCTGCTTTTAAGGTATCATGTGATTAGATTAGGCTACCCGGATAATAACCCTTTTAAGGTTAACAGTGCCATAAAATGCAACACAATAAGTAATATCTCATCCCACGCACAGTTCTAGGGATTAGGGGGCATGGATTCTTGGGGGTCATTTCTAGAAATTCTGACTGTCCCATTATCTAGATGCCTGGATGCCAGAGCCCTTCTGGGTTTAGAATCTTAAATCTGTCTTTGGCCTGACTGGGAAAGCCCTGGCTGGCAGAGACTGCTAGTTGAGCCCAATTCATTCTCCGCTTTTCTATAGTCATGGGATTGTGGACTGGGCACATGGCTGCCTGGAAGAAAGACTACATTTCCTGGCTTTCCTTGAAGCTAGTTGTGGACGTGTGGCTTGCTTGATCCATGAGATGTAGGTAGTAAAATAGTGGGCAGTTTCCAAGAGCTTTCCTAAGAGACAAAGTCTCCATGTTCTTAGCCCTTCTCCCTGCTTCCTTCACCCCCATGAACCTGATGCCTGGAGACCCACCTTTGACCATGAGGATGAGGCCATGATGACAGAGCAACACAGAGGAGAGAGCTACATCCCTGCCTTGGTTAAGCATCAAACCAGCTCTGGATTACCTACCTGGACTTCTGTGAGAGAGACAAGAGATTTCTCTCCTTACCTGTGTTTTGCTGACACTCTGGCTTGGAGTTTCCCTGCTGGGGTTTAGTGATACAGGGTGTTCTGTGGTCAGAGGTGCCCGTCTTTAGCTGGGGCTATTGTCTGTGGCTTCCTCTGGGTTGAGGCCCTCACCTGCTGCCTTTGTCCTTCCATTGTCAGAGCACTTAGTTGGGATCTGGAGAATTTGTTTAGTTAAGTACTGGCTGAGAACAGTTGTTGCATATTGACATTTTGTACTGGTCATTGTGTCAGGTGTTGTACTAAAAATTATATATTTTTTTCTATTGCATATCTAACGATTCACATTTCTTGTAGCAGATAAAGAGATTTGTTAGCTGGACTGTGCTTCTCGACACATTCTGTTAAAACCTGCCCAGTCCTCCCCTCCCTGTGCTCACCTGTCCTCCTTTGTGCCCCCAGAAGACCCTCCCTCTAGGTGTCTTGTGACACCTTGTGGCACTTTGGGGGCACATAAGTGTCTCTTCTGTCAATCCTTTTTTAAATTGTTTTTATTTTTAATTAATTAATTATTCTGTCAATTCTTTGTGGTCAGGGACTATGTCTCACTTGTCTTTGAATCCACAGAGCCTAGCACTGTGGCTGGTACATGATAAGACCTTCAGAAATGTGCCAGGCCATTTACATGGGTTCACGTTATTCAGCCCTTACAGCAATGCTATGAAGTTGGCATTGTTCGTATCTCCATTTTATAGGCAGGTAAACTGAGGCTTGGAGAGGTTATTCAGCTGTCTAATGTCATAAACTTTTATAAGTCAGTCCTAAAACCGAGGCTTTCTGACTCCAGTTCTGACATCCTTCTAGATCCCACTGCCACCACATGGGCACCACCACCAGACTGTGTGATTTTTGCCTCCAGATTCTCACCTTATTTGGGGGTGCACCCCCTTCCCGCTGTGGCTTGTTGTCTAAAAAACTGAGGTGTAGTAGTAAGAACATGAGCTTTGAAGCAAACAAACGAGATTTGGGTTTCACCTCCGTTGTCCGACTCTCCAGACTTAGTACGGATTGCTTAACCTCCATGACCCTCTGTTTCCTCATCTACCTGTTGGTTTATAAAACCTGATTCTTAGGTGTAT
>CAUYRT010015935.1:0-25922 GCA_963574885.1 Lepilemur ruficaudatus | reverse complement strand
TTTTTATTATTACATTTAGTTAAGATCACTTGTACCATTTTGTTAGCTCTCATACTATGTACTATTTGTGTGTTCAGACTAGTGGGAGATCTGTAACATTCTCAAAATCAAATAATAAGGTCAATATTTCATTAAGAGAATATTTTTGAGGTTAGTAATTTGCTATATCATCTCCCTGAAGTCAAGTAAACCCTTTTTTTCAATCAGGCTAGTATGGTTTACAGCTCCCTGAGTGTGGTGATAGCTACCTGAGCTATTTCTCTTTGGGAATGGAATATGTTGATTTCTTCAGCTCAACAAGTTTATATTGAGTCATAATCCTTCCATAAAAACATCGGAGATATATGGCATTATTTAATATGTACTTCTTACACTCTAATCATTTCCCTTTTCCTTCAGTTGATTTATGAGAAAGCAATCACTGGTTCTTGTAAATCAACTTTTGAGAAGATTTTACTTAAACAAAAGAATATTCATAGAAATGTGGATTACCTTGTGCTCCTTAGTAAATTATAAACTACCTTTGTTGTTTGGGAAAAAGTCCAGTTACTCATATTGGTTTTTATGAGGTTAAATTACAAGTCACTTTGGAATTTGGGATGTAATTGATATTAACTTACTAAATAAAGGATCTTGAATCTGACATTCTTCAGAACTCCATTTTATAGCACTGAATACTCACAAATTATAAAAATCCATTCATAAAACCATTTATCAATAGAACACCTGCTTTCTTTTGTTTTGCTTTTTATAAACTACAGCATATTTTTAAAGGGAAAGCTGAATTCCAATCCCACCAAAATTAGCTGTAATTCTTGCTCACAATCATGAGTTGAGGAATGATAGCATTAGGGCACAAAATATGCCAGCTGCTAATACTGATACAATTAATTATCAAGGGATTTTACCACTTTGATGGTCATCCATCTATTATGATTCCTAGCCTCTTCCTCAATTTCAGTGCATTTAGCTCCCAAGTTTGTGTAGTGGTAGTTGTAGAAGGGGTGGGTCTGGGTCAAGATATCTGCCAAATCAAAATGATTTGGGCATTGCATTTGAGGTAGGGCTAATATTAGGAATTCGGAGAGAAGAGTAATGGTTATTTGCCTTAACATGTAGGCCTCTCAGGCTGGTCACAGTGGCTCATGCCTGTAATCCTAGCACTCTGGGAGGCAGAGGCAGGAGGATTGCTTGAGGTCAGGAGTTCGAAATCAGCCTGAGCCCTGTGCAAGCAAGATACCCCATCTCTACTAAAAGAAATAGAAAGAAAAAAAAAAAAGCCAGGTGCGGTGGTGCCGCCTGTACTCCCAGGTACTTGAGAAGCTGAGGCAGGAGGCTCTCTTGAATCCAGGAGTTTGAGGTTGCTGTGAGCTAGGCTGATGCCATCGCACTCTAGCCCAGGCAACAGAGCAGAAATCTGTCTCAAAAATACAAAAACACACTCCTATTCAGCCTTAAAAAGGAATTCTGACATGCTAAAACATGTATGAAACTTGAGAACATTATGCTAAGTGAAATAAGCCAAAAGGACAAATATGGTATGATTTCACTTATATGAGGTACTTAGAATAGTCAAAATCCTAGAAACAGAAAATAGATTGATAATTGCCAGGGGCCAAGGAGAGGGGAGTGGGGAATTATTATTTAACAGTTACAGAGTTTGAGTTTTACAAAATGAAAGCATTTAATGGAGATGGAAGGTGGGTGGTGATGATTGCACAATAAATGAATGTATTTAATACCCCTGAAAAAAAAATACAAAAACAAAACAAAAAAACAACCATATAGGCCTCTCAAAGTGCACCGGGGTTTTATATTTACCCAGTTTTCTCAAAATAACTGATTTCGTGACAGCATCTTAACATGAGAGCATGCCTGGCTTCATTACAGTCGCAAGAATTTACACTGGTGGATAAACCATAATTGCAAACTGTTTTACCTTCTGTTATTATCTCTTGAAAAAATTCTATTTTGCATTTTTTAATAATTATGAGGGATTGTATGTTTTATTGCTTTCTATTCATAATACTCCAATCTTTACTTATACTTTCATGGCTTCTGAATTGATTGCTGTTTTAGTTTCTATGGTAACTCTGCCAGTGGCCTACCTATAAATAGATATTTTTATAATAACAGGCTTATAAAAGTTCAATTTTTGAGAACTCTTCTGCAATAGGAAGGAAAATTGCTAGAAACATAACATATGAACCAAGGTTTAAGGAAACAGATATCTTATACCTGTCAGGGTATAAAAATAGAGGAATCAAATTGAAAATTCATGTAGATGCATGCAGGCAAACATATGGTGAAAAGTAAGGAATACTCAAGCATTTAAAAAGACAAATGCACAGTTGGGATGTAATTTTAAGTTTAGCCTCCATCAAAAAATTCATGATATCTTTTTAAAGAACATTTATTAACCAGATACAAACTCTACAGACTGCATTTCTTTCTTTGCCATCTTGTACTAGTCTTCAACGTGATTTTGTAGAAACTCTCTTGTCTGGGTTTTATCTCTTGGCTATATAAAGAGCACATATTATCTCCCAATCTATTCTTTATCTGTTAACTCTCTTTGTATTATGTTTTCACTTTCCATACAGGTATTTTGGTTTATATAGTCAAATACGTCAGTCTTTCCTCTGTGGCTTCTGTATCTGTCTCACCTAGGAAGCCTTTCCTAGTGCAAGATTACAAAAATATTCCTATAATTCTTTTTTATTATTAAATAGTCTTTAAAGTATATTACATTTTTAATCTATTTGGCATCTATTTTTTATCGTGAGGTCTTATAGAATTTTCTTTATAGAAACCAATGGGATTACCAACATTTATCCTTTCCCCACTCATTTTAAGGGCTATAGTTATCATAATTAAATTCCAAATGTACATGGACGCATCCTTGGACCATTTAGTATAGTCCATTATTTTCCCATTCCCACACTGATACTAGTTAACTAGCATGCTTTTGTTATCTGTATACATTTATGACACACGTGTAATTTTGTTACATGGATATATAGCATAACGATGAATTATCAGGGCTTTTAGTGTATCCATCACCTGAATAATGCACATTTTGCCTATTAAATAATATCTCATTATCCACCCTCCTCATACCCTTCACCCTTCAGAGTCTCCGTTATCTATCATTACACACTCTACATCCATGCATACACATTATTGAGCTTCCACTTATAAGTGAGAACATGCAGTATTTCTCTTTCTGTGTCTAAGTTGTTTTTGTTGCTGAAAATGACATGATTTCATTCTTTTTATGGCTGAACAGTATTCCATTGTGTACATGTACCACATTTGCTTTAACTAGTCATTTGTTGATAGATACTTAGGTTGATTCCATAACTTTGCTATTGTAGATAGTAACTAGCATAACTGTTTTAATATATCGTTGGCCCTTGAACAACATGCGGGTTAGGGATGCTGGCCCCTTGCACAGTTGAAAACCCATGTGTAACTTGTGACTCCCTCTAAATTTCCCTATTAATAGCCTATTATTGACTGGAAGGCTTACCTGTAACATATACAGTTGATTAATACATACTTTGTAAGTTATATGTATTATATACTGTATTCTTACAATAAAGTAAGCTAGAGAAATGAAAATGGTATTAAGAAAATTATAACAAAGAAAAAATATATTTACTACCCATTAAGTAGAAGTGGATCATCATATAGATCATCATTCTTATTGTCTTCAAGTTGAAGAGACCAAGCAGAAGAAGGGGTTGGTCTTGCTATCTCAGGGGTGGCAGATGCAGAAGAAAGTCCACATATAAGTGGACCTACACAGTTTAAACCCATGTTGTTCAATGGGCCACTGTATAGTAGCATGTCTCAAATATTTGCTAGTATTTTGTTTATTTACTCTTCTACATGAACATTAGAACCAGCTTGAAGCTCCATAAAATCCCCATTACTAACAGTAATGCTAACAGCATTACTAACAGCATTTAGTTTCTTATTTAATTCACGATTTATGTCTATATAACATTTAGCCTTCCATGCAGAAACAGGAAATGTGTCTCCACTTAGTCTGCTCAGTTTTATGTACAATAATAAAGTTGCAATATTTTATTCTATTCTCAGAAAAATTATAAAATTGTGTAATTTATGTGCTATTGCACTTGGAATATTTTTTCCAGTTATCCTTTCTAATTACTTGTTGCTATTAGTGCCACTAATCCTGGCACATTTATCTTACATTTTGCCATCAAACTATATTCTCTTAGTAATTCTATTGATTTTTCCATCTTTGTAAATTTAAAGACATACTAAGATATGTTTTCACTGCTATCTGTATCTTATAAACCTTTCCTTACAGTTCACGTCTTTTGTACATTTTTTAAAATAATCTAAGTATGTGCCAAAATCTTAGAGAAAAACAAGAGCACAAATACATAAACATACATCAATCTGTATATATCTGCCCTAATACATGAACAGCCCGAGAGAGCACTGACAATAATTCTAAAAACTAAGTAACATATTATTGCTCTTTTTCATTACAAAAACAATTGACTTCAACCTTTTTCTAGATGTACTATGTATTGTAAATTTTTACATGATATAATCACTGCCGGATTGTGAGCTTTTTAAAGTCTGATTCCACCTTATTCATCTTTGGGTGTTGTTCGATAAATCAAACTTTACTACCTTAATTACTTTTTGTCAGCAAAGAAAGCTCACAGTTTGATTGAAATCTATGAAATTTTAGTCTGCTGTGTATTTTTATGCCACATTTGTTCTTATTCCTAAATGCTTTTCACAAACAAAATGATTGTACATTTAACTGAAGAAGGGTTTTTTTGTTGTTTTTTTTTTTTTTACTTTAATTAGAATCAGAGGGCTAACTGTGGGTGTCTCAAACAGAGAACAGAAAGCTCAACAATGTCTATGCTAAAAAATGTCTGCCTTTTCTGGAAAAATATTCGAAACAAAAAACTAAAATCATCTGAATACCGGCCAGGATTTCCTCCTCTTATAGAATTTGATTGTAGCTATCATTAGCATAAGACTTTTTGGGTAAATTCATGACACACATTAATAAATTGTATTTTCTGTGCCCTTAATGTAGGAAATTTAAGTTACATATTCTTCACAGCGTGTTAGAATAGACAAATATAAATTACTCCTAACAGTTCATATTTACATTAATCACTCTGTTTGAGGCTTCTTCAGAACAATTGTAATAGCATAAATAAGATGCAAGAAAGTAACTTGATTTTATTCCATCCCATACAATGTTCCATTAATGGATGTATTTTTGTATTCATTTCAGTGGCAAAGATGTAATGAAATGTGTGTTAGACATTTAATGCCTGTTAGACATTTAAGCTGCTTTGCATTTAAAGGCATGAGTTGACCTTATCAAATGCCTAATAACTATAGTAATTGTATCCTGTAACAATCAAAATGTCTTCCATTATGACAAAAACATAATTCAATTACATTAGTTTATGAGCTATTACTTATGATGTTCAGAAATTTATGGTTAAATACGTATTTCTGGTTTTAAAGAAACCCAATCATTTCTTCAAGCAGTTCTATTTGTTATGCCAGCAATAAAAAATGTTTTTCAAAATAGGTAACTCTTATAAGTATTAGAAAGGAAAAAATAGTACCAAAAACCAAACATTAGCAATGCCATTCATTTTTTGATCTGTTCAAACAAGCAGTTTATACCTAGAGTAGAACTTATTTCATCTATATCCATGCACATGGTATTTCATTTGAACAAATTATCAGAAAAACAATGACTAAAAGAATGAGTTGTGATACTAGAAAACAATTCCTAATACCTATAAGGGAATGGCCAGTTCTAGAAACTAGAAATCATAAAACATGTGACTACTATAAATGGGATCATTTTCCCCGTGCCCCACTTACGTAAATATTATCTCTGATGCCATATTTGCAATGTGAAGTTCTAGATCAAAAGCATTCCATTTGTTTTCTCTCCAACTCACTTTTCGATCGGCTATGCCCTGCCACTGGCCTTTGCATATAAAATAGCCTATCTATACCTTGCTTGTACAATTGCTTGTACTTTTAAAGAGAGAAATACTCCTTCGCATATGATCCTATCCTATATCTCTATGAGTTTTAGAGTATGGAAATAATTCAATTCTCGGTAAAAATAACAATACTCAAGCTGGTACAAAAATATTTGTTATGGGAACTCTAAAAATATATATCTTGTAAGGTTTTAGCTAATGTTAAACTGTTTGCCTCTAGAAAAACTTAGAAGTCTTGGAAAGCATACATCTTTCTGGAATAGTTTTTATATGTCTTAACCTATTTGCATCTCTCCTAAGGCCAATCGTTAGTTTTAAGATTTGTATTCCAGTTCTAGCCTCAGTTTTCTGGACCCTGCATTATGCCCCTCCAGAATGGCTTCCCATCAAATGGCTTCTGTCATCTTACCCATCAGAATCCATCCTACAGTACAGATGCCTCTGATCTCTTAGACAGCTAAGTAGAAAAGTACAGAAGAAATGCTACAAGGCCAGCATCTACCCTTTTAACTCTGACACATACAATTTTCCATCATATATCCTCCTGCTCTGCAGTATTTATTCCTATAACAATATTTAGACTGCCTTTTTCACTCACCCATTATCTTTGCTGTTAGGGCCCTCTGATTGCATCCTTCTCTCAAGATCTTCCCAGCCTTCTCTAGAAGAGAGGTCTCCTAACTCTAGTTGAGAGCATTGGATTCTGCTTCTGTCAACAAGTAGACTCATCTAGCTTTACAGAACAAATCTTCCAGCTCCCAATTTCCCTAAGGAATACAGCATTGATTAAATAGTCTGAACTTCTATTTTGGACCCCTTCACATGGCTCATATATCTGGTTTTTAAGACTAACTTTCAGACCTGTGCACTACTTTCATTTCTGGTATGCTGGTCCCATCACCAACCATGAACGCCTTTTCTCATTCTTTGTGTTCACCTAAAATCAACAAGAATTTACTGAATGAATACCATGCACATAGAATGTGCTTAATACAAAAAAAGTGTAAGACATGGTTCTCTACCCTAGCAAACCAACTTTTCAAAACTTGTGTTTCCTTCAGAGCATTCTGACATCCGATTTATGCATGTTTGGAAGATTGGTATTACAGAAGGGAATGGAGTGATGTGACCCATCACTTATTTCTTTAAGTATTATTATCACAATTATTTTGTGGTATGGAGAACTGAAATTTGAAATCTGAGACCGATTCATGCATCTAGAAGAGTTTTAGGATAAAGTATTTTCAGATTGTATGAAAGAAGCAGAACTTACATGGAAACTTTGACAATAAATTTTCAATCTAAAATTGTCCCTGATTATGCTTAATTTGAGGTTACTGTTTAATCTGAGTCTGCATATCATCTAAGCCTCCAGGAGTGCCCAGATGAATTATATGGAGGGGAAAATCAGAAACTACCTGCATCAGAAAGATCCAGTAATAATAATAATTTGTAAAAGCCACAGGAGAGTCTAAAAACAGTACAAATGACAATCGAAAGAAAATGTGGAAAGCCTACTGGCTAAGAGGGTCACAGGCAGGCAAACAAAATAAGATAAATTGGTTTCCAAACTTCCACAGGTGCGAGGTGCAAGCCAATCTTAAATTATTGTGAAGTACTTATCTCAGTGTGGGTATTCAGCTTTCACCTGCACAAATGACAAAATCTGAAATAAAGAATAATATCTCTTTGCATATATGAAGCACTTTTTATTGCATATTTCTCATGATAGTCTTATAAGAAACTTAAGCCGGAGGTCCTATGTAAAGGAAAAATGAACTAGAAAATGGTTTGAGGAATAATAAAGACAAACTTCCCTGATCCCACAATTTTAACCAGAGGCTTCTCAGTCCTAATATAATGACAGAGGAGGCCTATGATTGGAGTCCACCAAGAAGATAGTGAAATGCTGGCATAGGTCAGAGGACACTCTGAACTGCGTAGACTTTATAGACCCTTATGTACAATGAATGCCTACTACTTGCTTAACCTTAAGGCTTAATATACACTCTCCTAGTTTACGGTGTGCTTTTATGTGTAGGTCTATTTGATCCTCTCAGCAGGTCAATGAGGAGAGAAGCATTGGCCACATTTTAAGGAAGAGAAAATAGAGGACCAGAAAAGATAGTGTCTTAGCCGAAGTCACTCTATTATTGAGCAGTAGGTAGAAGTGGGTGCCTCCAAGGACCTCGATTTCAAAGTCATACTTTTTGCTACTTTGCCAGGGACTGGTAGGAAAACACAGAAAATGTTGTGTTAGGTTTCTAGCCCTGTGAACACATAATTTATTAGATTGTTTCTTAAGTCAAATGGTCAGGAGATTAATTTGTTTAGTGTCACAATAATTGAATTAGTTAAGTCTATATTTTAGACTCTTTCTTTGTCACAGCAAAATTGTTTTGTTATTTAAGCAACAATGCCAATAGCAATGCTAAACAATATATTTAGAATTGACTAAAAACCTCCACTTAACTGGCTAATGATTCTCTTTCTTACTTTGATTTATCTTCTTTATTTGATAGTACATTGTTGTTATGTGGTTTAAAATACAGCCATACAGTTTTTCTTCTACATAGCTTGGCATTTTTTTTGCTGACCACAGAGTGATGAGGGAAATATAGGGATAATAATCTCTGCACTGGTCTGTCATCTCCCTTGGTATCCTTCACTAATCTAAGTGGCCTTCCTTCCTTTTTACCAGTAAGTACTACACATCAGTCATTGGAAATGTCAACCGGACTCTTTTGTCACCTTCTCCTTTATTTCACAGCCAGTGAGAAAACCTAGGTTTAAGCCCTAGATATACTATTCAATAGCTATCTGGCCTACAACAGGAGATTTTACCTTTAAGAGTTCATTTTCTGATTATTAAAATGAAGGAATTGAACTAAAAAATTTCAAGGACCCTTTTAGATTTAATAATACATATTATCATCACACTAGAACATAAGATCCATGAATTCAAGGACTGTGTTGATTTTTTTCATTGCTGTATTCTCAATGCCTAGAACAGTATTTGCTAAAAGATAATAAATGAATAAATAAAAACATTTCACTTCATGAATAGAAGGGAAATATTCACACTTTAACATGAGAAAATAGATGGCTTACTACTCAGAGAAGGCCTCACAAAAGAGCGGTGCATCCGAGAAAAAGCCTACCACTTTGAGAGTTCAGAAACTTCACTTAATCAGCTCATTTAAAGGTGACCCAGATTAGAGGAACTGACACGAACCAAATTTCCTAAGTGACCGATTGATAAGCTACAATTATGAATTCATAGCTTACAATAAAGAACTTTCACTATGTGTGTGGCTGGGATTTGTGTTTTTTCCAGTTCTCTTAGTCTATTCAGGCTGCTATAACAAAACACCACAAATTGGGTATCTTATAAACAATATAAAATTATTCATCACTGTTGGAAAACCACAAAGATGCCATTTTGTATATCACATTTTACACCCCCGGAGGCTGGAAGCTCAAAGATCAATGGCCGGGTAGATGCACCCACTTCCTGGTATGTCCACAGTAGTCTTTTCACTGTGTCCTCATGTGGTGGAAAGGCAGACGGGCTCCCCGGACCTCTTTTATTAGGGCACTAATCCCACTGATCAGGTCCGTCCTGTGATTAGGTCTGAGACTGTGCCTTGGAAAGACAAACTTCACAAGTGCTTCTCCCTCCCTCGTCCTCCACTCCCACCCCTGCCTTTGGGGGAACAGGATGGCTAAATTGGACTGGACCTGGGTATTTCCCTTCTCCATGTGGCAAACTAAAGCCAGCTGGAGTAGAGTTTCTCCCCTTCTCCGGGTCAGTTAGGCTGTGATTAAATAGTGTCTCCTGATGCCAGGCCTTGTTGAAAAGATCAGAGTGCTCTGGAATATTTCAAAATGATTCCTTTTCCCCTCTCCCTGCCTGAAGCTGGGGGGATTTTTCTCCGCTATTCACTGTGAGAACCACGTCAAGCTTCTGAAGGTAAAACTCACGAAAGCGTGAAGGCCCCCAACGACCGGGTCCCCCTGGAGTTTTTCTCTCTTAGATTTGTCCACACTAAGCCTCCAGCAATGCAATTTATCATTAGAGTTCCCATTTCCCTAGCCTGGTACTTGCTCCCACAGAGGTGTCAGCTAACGGGTTTCTACTCTAGTAACATGTGATTCTCCTTATTCATCTGTCGGTCTCTCCCATTTTGGAGGCAGCGGTTTGTCCTATGACCTCACGTCTCTTGCAGATTTAAGAAGAGTTGTTGCTTTTTCAGTCCGTTCAGCTTTTTACTTGTTAGGACAGAGTGTTGACTTCCAAGCTTCTTATAATCATATAATGTGCTTTTTAGAAACACTTAAAAGTATACTGCTTTTCATACTGACCTAAATCCAAATGACTTTGAAGGGGATTATAATTAATTAAAAAGTGAAAATTAAATTACTTCTCTCCTAGCAATGAGAAGTGACTTAATTGCCTGGCAGCATAACAGTCTCTGTGGTTATTTAATTTCAGCCCTCACCCTTCTTAGGCTTATTTTCTTTTCTACTATATTTAGGACTTCTTTTCACAATATTCTTATTAATGTAATCAACATCTTTAGTAGAAGGCAAAGTTTTAAATTATTTTAATTTTTATTATTTCATGGTGTGTGTTCTGATGTTCTGTTGCCATTTACTTTAAAAATTTTAAATCAAAACATTTTAAAAGCAATGCTTGTGGAATACACTTTCCTCCATTAGTTAACATGTCAGAATCATGCTGTTTTCTTTAAAGATATATGGCAACAATCAAAAGAAAGAACTGCAGTTTCTTTAAATTCTCAACTATAGGGATGTGAAATGTGGATCAACAGAAAGGTGTCACTCTGGTTCAGAGCTATAAAATAGAGCTGGGAAGCCATTCTAAGAAGGATTATCTGCACAGTCTGCAAGCTGGTAAATAGGAATGTGCCTCAAACCACTATGGTCAGGACATCCTAGAAATTAGCTGAATTTCGCCAGTGTTGCAACTCCTGAAGAGCAGAAACCAACGAACAATTGACTTGTGTACTAAACCAGCCCCCTCCACCAGTGGTAATTCTTTCAGAACAACTTGTGCGATCATCCTCAGCGTCCTTTTAAAATATCTCTACTCCCCTTCCTCTCTTCGGAACACAATTTGGCTTCTAGTCCCAAATCTGTGTCTTCTGAATTGCAGTTCCTAAAACCCTCAAAATGCCTCGTCTTGACTGCTTTGCAGTCTAGCCTTTCACCTCTTCTTGGTTGACAGTGGCTACTGGAGGATCCAGTTCACTAAATCTTTCTGTAAACATAGCTGTTTATAAATGCAGGAGTCAGATGGCTGTGCTAGTTTCTCTCTTTGGGTGAGGGTGGGGGATTAGTAAAATGGGTTTACTTCGATGGCCCGATTTTTAATATGGGAGTCTGGAAAAGAGGAAAAAATAGAAAAGCCAATTTATCTTATCATCAAATACATCACTTTTTCAGTCTGCTGAAGGTGATTCAGAGTTTAAAGAGAAAATTAAATAAATGTCAATTTAACTGCTACTCTATGCCAAGATGCTTTTTTGGAAACATGGTAGTTTGCTAATATTAACATGCAGGGTGGCAGGCACTGTAATGTCAGAAGGAAGAAAAAATTAAAACATTACGGTATTGATGCAGGAAGAGACAAATGGATTATTACAACTGAGTCCAGAAATGAACCTATGTATGGATAAATGTGGAGTAATTGATAATGCAGGTAAAACAACTTAATGGGTAAGATGGAATAGTCAATAAAAGAGAAGGAAAAATTAAGTTGAATCCTTATTTTATACCATTTCCAAAAAACAAACTCCATGTGGATTAAAGATGTAAAAGTCAAAACTGCAAATGCACTATTAAAAAAATGGAAAACTATATTTATAACTTTAGGATAGAAGAGACTTTTTAAAACAATATATGAAACACAGGAGCCACAAAAAATAAACTCAGAATTTTAACTATACCAAAATTTAAAACTTTAAAAATTAGAAAAAAACTATAAACTGGGAGAACATCTTCTCCACTTATGTAACAGAAAATTATATTGCAACAGAGTTGTAACAGGTTAATATCCAGAATAGATAAATTTTAGATAGGAAGAATAAAGAATGTACTTTCAATTTTTAGAATGAGAAGATTATTTCCCAAAATAGTCACAGACTTCATACAAATCAAGTAAAAATAATAGAAAATTATAAAAACACTTTAAAATTTGTCAGGACTATGTATTGATAAGATTGCCAAAAGTTAGATATTGTCAAACACCAGTGGTAGGAGTGTGAACTGGCCCACTCCTTTTAGGGAATAATATGTCAGTACTGTTAGAAGTTAAAATATGACCACTGCTCTAGCACCTAGCAATTGTATTCTTAAATATCTTCCCTAATGACATACCTGTGTGTGGAAAACATACACGACATTCTGTAGCATTGTCTGTGACACTTAAAAATGGAAAACAACATAAATCTCCCTTAACAAAAAAACGATTATGGAAGGTCATATAATGGACTGCTATGTAGTTTTTTAAAAGAATGAGATATATCAATATCCACATATGTTGAAAGATCTCTAAGGTGTACTACAAGGTAAAAATGCAAGTCACAAAACAATACTCACATGATAGTCCTATTTATTTTAAAAACTAGTTACAGAATATGAATGTAATAAATTCCTATGTAATACATACATGTAAAAACATTAAACTAATAATGGTGGCTATTCTTTAGGAGGTAGCTGGGACTAGGAATAAGGCAAATGTGACTTTTACTTTATCGTAAGTCTGTTTTCTGTTGCTTAAAATATCAAAAACTGGGTAATTTATAAGGGAAAGAAATTTATTTCATATAGTTATGGAGGCTGAGAAGTCCAAGGTCAAGGAGCCATATCTGGTGAGGGCCTTCTTGCTCTGCAGAAGGGAATTGCATGGTGAGGGGACTGAGCATGCTAGCTCAAATCTCTCTTCCTCTTCTTACAAAGCCACCAGTGCCACTCCCATGACAACCCATTAAGCCATTAGTTCATTAATCCACTAATCCACGAATGGATTAATCCATTTGTAAGGGCAGAACTCACATGACACAATTACCTCTTAAAGACTCCACCTCTCAAAACCACCAAATTGGGGATTAAACTTCAACATGAGTTTTTGAGGGGACAAATATTGAAACGATAGCATATTTTATCAGAATTTTTAATATTTATAATAAAGCATATTTATTTAATATTTTAATAATTATAACATAATCTTAAAGAGATCACAATGATTATAAACACAGGAATTTGAAAACATATTAGTATGAAGCTGTCAGGGCAATCTTCAAAATTCCTGCAAATTATATAAAACTATTTGTATCAAATAATGGCTTTTATTCTGTCAATAATTAGAATTTTTTAATATTAATACCATTTAAAGGATATTTCAACAGCGAACACCTTTTAATTTTCATTTAAGTTTTATTTTTATAAACTTCTCACATTATGAGATTTTCCATAGAAATCTATCCTGGCTCATCATCTTTACCATTGAACTGAAGATCTGCACACTGTACATAAGAAGATATATCACTTTAGTACTCAAGGGATCATTGATATTTTTGTTTTGATGTCAAATGAGATTTTTAGACAGTTTCCTAAAATAGTATAGTTAGCACCAAATTAAATCTCTAGAAGATAATCCCTAAATAAGCCTATTAGCTGGTTTATCACTCTAGACCATGAACATTTTTATAACTGTTTCAGTACTCATTCAGGATGCCTGGGACATCATAAATATTGTTCAAGGAATAGATGGATTAATGAACTTGATATTTGGAGGCTTTTAAAAACTGGTATAGACATAAACAATATCCAACCTTAATCTTCCATTTTAAATCCTTCCTTAAATCTTTTATAAGCACCATGAGGGCATCCACTTCCAACAAAGTAGTTTTACTGCTTCACTGGAAGATATTAGAGATCAGGACTCAGAGATTCTCGATGAGTACACAATGCTTAGAAGAGCTACTCTGCCCCTTTGTACATTATTTATTACAAAATTACATGTGCCCGCCTTAAAACAAATGCCTGTATTGTGATTCCCCCAACCAATAAAAGCAGTTAGCTTTTGTATGACGTTTTGCCACGTGCAAGGTGATCTCATATATATTACCTGGAAAACCCTTATTTAAAATTGCAAACCACATACCCCCGCTTCCAATCTTGCTTTATTTTTCCCCATAACACCTATCACCTTCTAGCAGATTATATAATTTACTTATATATTCTGTTTTTTGTAGCTCTCTTCTCTATCTCCCCAGCCCCACTAATCCACACCCACATACACTAAATATAAATGTTGTGAGAGAAAGAAATTTTATTTATTTTCTTCACTACGGAATCTCTAGTGCCTAAAACAGAGCCTGGTACATAATAGATACTTAGTAAAATTTTGTTGAATAAAAGTATGAATGTAGTTGTTATAACAATTTTACATTGCTTGAATGGGTGAAATCTGAGAGTGAGAAAGTTTGGCTCTTTGAATATTAAAAGGATAATTCTAATTTTCTCAGTTTTATTGATGATGTTATTGCCCTGGCAATTAAATTAGATGACATCAATGTCATCATTATCATCATGACTCAAGTTTTAGACAAACACAGCTGGCTCTTGCAAATTCTGAGACAAATAGCTCTTTCTCACGGGTCAGGTTACTTCATTTCACCTCACCTTTATCCGCATCATTTTGGATTCAGCACAGAACGAAAGGGAGGGTGGAGACAGGAATGACATTGTATACAGTCAGTACAGCCACCAGGTTTCATTAAAGAGTTTTAAAAATCAGGTAAATTTATCTGCAAAGAGAATCTATAAAACATGACATGTGGCCAATACTACCGTGAAACATGTTCGGCCTCAACTTGTTGTATGAAGTGCTCTGTAGCATCTCTGTATAATCAGATGTATTTATCGGCTTTATTCTGCAGTCAAATTTGTTCACATTCTATTTGTACATGAAGCCTTTGTAGGAGAGAAATTTGGCCTTTATCTCAGCTGAAGCAGGCTCAGAGTCAATGTCAGGAAACTGAAGTGAGAGGGTGCTGGTCTTATCTTATCCCCCATTTCCTCTCATACACAGACACAATTTGCCTCCCACTGCATCTTCTCCAGTGTTGAGGTGAGGTGGGGTAAGAAACAGAAGGGAAGACACTCTTTGCCAAATACCTCTTGCTGCTGAACACCTCCCATGGTTGTCATTTTCCTCGGTGTGGCAGGTGTCCTTGTGGGTTCCTCAGAAAAATTTGAAGAAATCTCCACAGTGTACAGTTTGCGGATGTGAGAGATACTTTCCAGCTTAAGCTCCCCCATCTCTCTCTCCCCTCACCTCTTGCTTTTGGGATCCCTACCTCAGCAGGCAGCTCTCTGCCATAGCATCCTCCCAAGGCAGCTGAAGCCTGGCTTCCATACACAGGTCTATCCACCTGACCCCCCACCCTTGGCACACCAAGCATCGGGAATGTAGCTTTCTCTGGCTCACCTCCTGTCCATCCATCCTGCCGTCTCTAACCTGCTGCTTCTCCCCATTCTAATAGGTCTTGAGGACAGAGCCGCAGCACACCACCTCAGCAGACATCCATCAAGGACAGGAGATATAGCTGCCTCCGTTCTTTATGGAAAAGGCGGTGTAGTTGTGACTAAGAGACTGAGCACTTGAGCCAGACGGCTTGAGTTCAAATCCCAGTGCCTTCCTTTACTGCTTCTCCGACACTGGGCAAGTTTTAAAATTTTTCTGCACCTCACATACCTTATCTATAAAGTGGAGATAAGAATATTTCCTACCACATAGGAAACTATGAAGATCAAATAAGTTAATACACATAATACTCTTAGAACAGTATCTGTTTAAAAAAATAGCAATCACCCCATAATACCCTGATATAAAAAAATAGCAATCAATCTATGCTATTATTAACTCCAATTTCTGTTAGTGGTTGTTTTAGAAACCCTTTTTGGGGCTAGGGGACTATGACTCCCATCCCTCCCCCACTCCTGCCAAGGGAGTGTGGAAAAGGCTCAGCACTCTAATTTGAGTCAGAAAATCACTCGGACTCCCCTGCCCATTTCTAAACACCACCCTCTCTCACCTGGACTGCTGCAATAGCACCCTAACCAGACTCCTTACCACCCTATAATCCATTCTTCCTCCTACAACCAAGACAATTTCCTTAAAGCAGAGGTCAGCACATATTTTTTTCTGTAAAGGGCCAGATAGCAAATATTTTAGGCTTTGCAGGACAAGAAGCAAAATCAAAGATATTATGTAAGCACATTCATGACAAGAAAGAAAAAAATTTTCACAATTTTTTTATTGACGGAATTTAAAATATTATAATAATTGACAGACAATAGTTCATTTCTTTCCTATAATAAATGAAAGAATACATGATATTCCTATAATACAGGTATACTAATGAATAGGAAGTAATTATTTTAGAAGGGATAACATTTTGCTTAATTGGGACTCAAAATAGTGCTTTTCAGCATAAACACTATTGCATTTGTTCATTTGTTAATGCCGATCTGAAATGGAATTTTAAATGTTTCATCATTGAAAATGATTTTTCATAAAAATTGATTTTGCCAATGACTATCCAATGAATTTATATATATTGAAGCTTCAAGGTTATTTAAAATTTTCAAGAGTTGTTACTACACATTTTATAGTAATGAGCTATTAAAAATTTGAGGTAACATGTCAGAAACAAGGCAAGAACTTTAATCACTATGCATGCACACCTGCTAGTATAAACAGAAGATCAACAGTGCTGTTTTAAAAATATTTTCAGTAAAATATCTTAGAAAATAAGCTCAAAAGAAGTTGCAGAAACTATCAAAATATCCAAAGCGGAATCAATTGATTTTAGAAATCTGCTTTTGAAGCTATAAAATTTCAGTCAAGAATAATAGGAAAGTGGAAAATATGTTAGAAGGTATTAATATGTCATTATCCAGATTAAATTTTATAATCTTGTAATTATTATACGTGCCCAGTTTAGTAGAGTGAACATCAATTAAGATACCATCTCTAACTTCATATGTCACTTACCTAAATGTAAGAAAATTTATTGAACCCAATCATTAAACAAAATTAAATAATCTATGTATTAATAGAAAGCAAGCCTAAGTATACATACATAAAATGTGCTGAAAACATAAAACAGGAAGGACTGATCTGATTCTCTCCAAGAAAGGAGTTTGTTTCTCAAAATCTCTGTATCATCTAGAGTTAAAAGAGAAAGCCATAAAATAAATAGACAATGTTTGCAAAAAAATTTAATGTGCTCCAATAAAAATGTTACGTGTACTCAGGGTTTTTTTTTTCCATACAGGTTGCAAGTAAAAAGCATATTTTTCTTCTATTTCATGAAACATTCGAATTTAGCCTTGAAAGAAAACTGTGTAAGAACAGAGGGCTTCATGCTTATGAGCAAGATATGTGGTATTTTGCCATAATAATTATGATGAAATCATTGAAGCTAAAGAGCAAATAGTGAAACACCTGGAAGGTTCTTAGCAATTTAGCAATCCCATTCAGTTCAAAGTGATTATTTCACCCACAGAGGTATATAGTCAGAGTCATTTTGATAAGGAGGACTTTATTGCAATAATAATATAGCAGTAGATTGTGAAGCTTGTAATATAAAGACATATAAAGTAGTATAAAATGTAAAATTTAAAGGAGAGTAGTAAAGGTAGCTAGCTATGTTTTTGCTGGGTTTTATATACTAAGGGCTTTTACAAAGGTAAAAGACATTCCGAAGTACTATCTCAGATCCTTATGTAAAGATTATAAAAGGATCACCATAGAAGAAGAAACTAGTGAGAACATCTAGAAGAAATGACAATGGAAACTAGTGAGAATGGCAACTGAATCTATCTTTCCACTGACTCCCTCTTTCCATACAGCATACAAAGTGATCTTTCTAAAATGTAAATCTGAAAATACACACCCCCAATTAAACCCTCCCAATGACTTCCCATAGTTCATTAATGCTTATCATCATAGATACAACAGATATAAAACTTACTGTGTCATCTACCAGTATTTGACAGACAGTAGTTCATTGTGTTCCTACAATAACACAAAGAAGTAGGCACTATTATTAATCTCCTCCTCGCAAAAGAGAAGAGGAAACAGGGGTGCCATAACCTGCTCAAGGTTGTTCAGCTGGGAACACCGATGCCCGTGTTTGATTCCAGACCTTCTCCTGCCCTGCCTTCCACTACACTGTTTATTAAAGTAGAAGCTGTAAGCAAAACTAAAGCCCCTGGACAATAACCCACCATAAAATCAATCCATTTTCAAGTATGACATATTGGAAGATAATAATGATAGCATTAATAATAGCTAGCATTTGGACTGTGCTTGCTACGTGTCAGGCACTATTCTAATCCTTATGATAATATACCCAAGATCATTCTGTGAATAAGCGGTAGAGCCAAGATATGAATCCTGGAGTCCAATCAAGTCCAAGTAGTGACAGTAAAAAAAAGGCTTCACCTAGACTCCTGTGTCAACTGAATCCAACTATCTTTCCACTGACTCCCTACCTCTTTCCACACAGCATACAAAGTGATCTTTCTAAAGTGTAAATCTGAAAATGCAAACCCCCCATTAAACCCTCCCAGTGACTTCCCATAGTTCATCATGTATATATATGACACTAAAAAGCCACACTGTGTGGGTCCTACCTACCTTCTGGTCTCCTTTCCCAGTGAGCTCCCCTTCATTCTCTACTTCAGCCACACTGGCCTTTCTCCTCTTTCAACATTTCGTGCTCCTTCCTCCTATAGGCCCGTGGCAGAGGTTACTCCTTCATGCAGAACCCTCTCTGTACCCCTCTTCATTTTCTTTCAAATCTCAGTTCAAACATCACTTCCTCAGGGGAGACTTTCCCTGGACTCCAACACACATACACACATCAAATCCCCTTTTATTCCTTTTTATATGCAATATGCCTTCTTTATAGTACTCATCACAATTGCAATTTTACAGTTATAATGTAATTATTTGATTAATGTCATTCTCCTTTACCAGACTATTAATAGTAAGCGGTCGGCACTCAGACTTGTTTTGCCACTTGTCTTAGATTGGGTTCCTTAAAACAAAGATTTATGTACAACTATATTATTTAAAACATAATTCCAAGAACACCAATAAGAGAGTGAGGAAGTAAGATAGGAAAGGGAACAAACCCAATATAGGGCACATTTATGAACAATTTGCTATTATAAGGAACTGGGGCTCACTCTTTTAGAAACCTCTGGGAGATCGTGTTGAACACCCCTCAAAGCTGTCCTACCAAAGGGGTGAAGAAACTGCAGTATTAATCTACCAACTCCATCCATAATTGGGTAAGTGATTCTCTCAGGAATGTTAACTCTCGGTCATTTCCAGCCAGCCACACACACAAGCCAAGCATGTTCCTACAGTGATAGTACTCAGGCAGAGAGCTGCCAGGTGTTTGCAGGGAGAAGGCATCAACTTGTATGGGTAGAGTTAGCGTCAAGGAGACATGGGTGGTCAACTGACAGCATCTGCTACAGCTCGCCCCTTGTGATGCAACTCATGATACAAATTAAATTTACTCAGACCTCAGTCCTATCACAGATATTTAACACATTGACTAACACACACACACAAAAAAAAACCCAGAAACTTTTCTTTGGGGGCACAGTGTTTTATTACAAAAATAGAATAAAAACGTCAAGTGTAATTTAAAGGTAAACAAATAGAAAAATGGAACTTATTGACTTATCCATTTACTCCACATTTTTAGAATTAAGTTGTCAGTATTAATTGTAACAATAAGAACATCAACAAGTAAGATTTTATATATGCTTCACGCAGCCTCAGGGTCAAAACTAGAGTGAGTTAAATACAATTCTCACGGCAGTTAATGTGTTAAAATTGATAACTGGTCACAATTTCTTTTAAAAGAAGACAATAGGAAGGTTAGTGATACAAACTATAATCCCTATAGTATTGATGCAATTTGTTCAGACTGTATAATAATTTTCTCTCTCTTCCACTGCCTATTTTAAATTATGATCAAACTCAATCAGCACTTTTACTAGTCTAGGTCGCGGGCTCCATGGGGTGATGCCAACCTACTTTGCCATGGAGGTGTCTAAACCCCTAAATGTGAAGTCCTTATCAGAGCTGCAGTTGATAGAATAGACCGTTCACTGTTAGCAACGTACATAAAAGCATACGACTCCATTAGGTAGCAACATCCTTATCTCCTTATAATAATTTGGCTCAATTATCCCTTCCAGCAAAGTATCCAATTTCTTTGCCTGGTGGTTTACTGTTATGAGCAGCCCTAAATAAACATGTATAAGCCAATGTTTTGGGTTTAGTGGAAACTTTATTACGGCCCCTGGTTAAAAGCATCAACCTCAGTCTCCTGGAGAACCAGGACCTCTAATCCCTCAGAACAGACAGGAAGCACAAATTCCCTAGGAATGATGGGTGGGGAGAGGAACCATTCCTCATTCTATGGCCCAGCAGCAGCTCAGCAAAGCACTCACAGTACCAGCAGAGAAGCAGCCCGGAATGGCTTTGGTGATCACAGTAACCGAATGCTATTGGGAGAAATAGTAGGGAAATAGCAGTTGCATTAGGGAAATGCTGGCAGATGCTAAGGAGAGAAAAACCCTGAAGTGGAATGGTAGGTACTAGATGTATTCATGTTAGCATTTTTCATTGATTCTGAATTCATTTTCCTTACAACACATTCTGTGCAGCAACTTTATAACTTGAGACTTGTACAGAAAAGCTATACTGATCTCAGGGACACATTTTTTTCTCATTTACTTAACACATTTTGAGTTCTACTATGTTGACAGAAATGGCAGATACTGGCTGTGGTAGGGTTAATGGACTGATATTAACAACAACAACAATAATAGCAACAACTATTTTTTAACTGCTTACTGTGTGCCATGCTCTCTGCTATGTGTTTTATGCGCATCTAACCTGTATGTTTCAGGCTTCACCGATCAGTGAATACAAATAGAGTCACATTTGTAAGAAAACACCAAATCATAATGCTAAAATAATTCTAGACTTTTTCCAAGCATTCCTGCCCATGTTTATTACCAAGAATTCCCAGTGACCCTGACATGAATAATCTGAATGTGATCTGTTAATACTATGGGATTTCTAGGCCCAGTCATTTTAAATAGTTTGCGCCTGGGTCCACGTAACAATACCTTCCAACTGCAACTCCCTGTTCTTTTTTTAAATCTTGATTTGTTTTAAATGGCACATGATAATTATACATATTTATGGGGTACAGAGTAATGTTTTGATACATGTACACAATGTGTAATAATCAAATTAGGGAAAGTAGCCTACCCATCACCTCAGACCATTATCATTTCTTTGTTGTGAGAACATTCAAAATCCTCTCTTCTGGCTATTTTGAAATATACAACATATTATTGTTAACTATAGTCAACCTCCTGTGTGAAGGAACACTAGAACTTATTCCTCCAATCCAACTGTAACTTAGTCCGTATTGACCAACCTCTGCCCATCTCCACTCCCCTCCCAGGCTCTACTAAACACTATTCTACTTGCTCCTTCTATGAGATCAGCCTTTTTAGACTCCACATATGAATGAGATTATGAAGATTATATCGTATTTGTCTCTCTGAGCTTTGCTTATTTCATTTAACATAATTTCTTTCAGGCTCCAACTTGTTGTTGCAAATGACAGTATTTCATTCTTTTTATGGCTGAATAGTGTTCCATTGTGCAAATATATCACATTTTCATTATCCATTTAGCCACGGATGGACACATAGGTTGATTCCCTATCTTGGCTCTTGTGAACAGTACTGCAATAAACATGGGGCTGCAGATCTCTCTTCAACATATTGATTTCATTTCTTTTGGATATATACCCAGGAGTGAGATTGCCGGACCATATGGTAGATCTATTTTTAATTTTTTGACGAAGCTCCATACTGTTCTCCATAGTGGCCATACTAATTTACATTCCCATCTACAGCATAAAAAAGTTCCCCTTTCTCCACATTTTTACCAGCATTTGCTAATGTTTGTATTTTTGATATGAACAAAAAATATCAAATACAAAAAATAGCCACTTGCTATTCTTATACCCTTCTTAGAGTCCTAAGGAGGGCAGGTGAGCGCTGCTTGTGGCTCTACACTCACTGCTGTCCTTTTCAACATTTTGTACCATTGTGTTAAGCCAAATCTGCTGCCAGAATCCTCTAGGATGGAGGATTTGCTTACTGGTGAATCCAATGTCAGTGTTTGCTTACTGGTGAATCCAATGTGCCCTTGGAATTGCAGGCCCTCTTCCCATATCCCCTAGACCCACCTCTAAGTTCACCTGCAGCTACAGTGGTACATCCTCCTGCATACTGACAGCTTCCTAAAACTTTAAGTGTCCACATTATTTCTGCTCACTCCCTAAGCCTTTCTCTGGAACCAAGGTGGAGCTTGATTAGTCCACATGCACACCCCAGAAGATCTGGGGATCTGATCTAAACCATCAGATTTCTCCCTCATTCCTGGGAACCTTCTGTAAGGGCCCTCTTATCACTGCCTGCTGCCTGGATACCATACCTTTATCCCCTATGAGTAAATCAATTGTCTGCATATTCCAAAAGCCAAATTGTAGCAATAAATAAATTTCAACAGTCTGAGGCATCCTGAGAACTTTCAGACTGTTCAAGTAGACTGACAATATAGAATGCAATAAGATCTAAAGTAGGGTGATAAAGCAGTGTTGCCTAAGCACACAAAAGCATATGTTGGTCTCAGCTTCAGTCCCTGCTACGTGAATACAGTAGTTTCCCTTATCCTTGAGGGGACTACATTCCAAGACCCCCAGTGAATACCTGAAACCACAGATAGTACTGAATTCTATGCATCCTATGTTTTTTATACATACATATTTATGATTAAAGCTTATTTTATAAATTAGGCATAAGAGATTAATAACAATAATAAAAAGAACAATTATAATGAAGTATTGTAATAAAAGTTACATAAATGTGCTCACTCTCTCTCTCTTTCTCAATATTTTCTTGTACCATACTCACCTATTTTTGGCCCATGGTTGAACATGGGTAACTGAAACTATGGAAAGCAAAACCATGTATAAGGGCAAGGGGGGTCTATTATATTTTCTCATTTAACCTTCACATCAACACTATGGGATAAGTTATATCATCCTTGTTTAAGGATGAGGAAGCCAAGACACCTTAACTTGTCTAAAACAACACACTCAGCAATGGTAAAAGGTGAATTTGCAGTTTGGAGGTGGAGGAAGAGAAGGTACTATTGATATCTATCTGTTGTCATTTGTACCAAAATTACTAACTATAAAAGTATTCAAAACAAGGGTTGACTAAAACTTTTAGTAAACTTGCGGATATAGTATAGCTTTGTTTTCTTCATCACTAACCTAATGTTCTTTTTTTAAATCACTAACCTTAATTTTTTTTTTTTTTTTTAGTATACTCTTGTGAACAAAAGGAAAAGGAATTTGGAGGAAAGAGACTTTATTCCAGTGAACAGTTTGCAAACTGGGGAGACGCAGCCTTTGGTGTAAAATGAAGGTACGCATTCTAGAGAACAAACGGAAGGCTCAGGTTTTATAGCAAAAGTTCCACCCAGGCTCCCAATGAGATCTGTTTATGTAAATGAAAGATTGAAACTCACTGAGCTCTAATTGGCTGATACAGCTGAGCCCTGATTGTCTGGGGCAGGTGAGCTCTGAAGTTCCAAAGTGAACAGAAGTGTGGCTTTTCAGGGAACTCAGAGTACATGTGTGACTTCTAGATAGCACATGACTGCTTGGCTCTATTTTAAATTTAGGCCCAGTTAGCCCCTTGGGATCCATCTAGAAAGATGGGCTCTTTCAGGTTCACATTGCTCACACTCTTAAGCATCCTGAAAATACATCAACATACTCTTAAACAAACCATCTTTTACAGTAATATTCAGAAAAGTTTTTACTTTTCCCATGGGCCAGAAGAATATAATCTTTTATTCATGCTGAAGACTCTGAACATTTATAATATCTATGCTAACAGCTGTTTGGGGAAAAGCCCAGATTAAAATTAAGTCACCTTTCCAGTACTGAAATTAATTCCAATTTCAGCCTTTCAAGACATATGTCCAACAAAAGACCTAATTTCTTCATTATTTTCATCTTTAAATAGTACTTTGGGTACCATGTGCTAACAAGATCCTTGAGTTTAATCTAAACTATAATCTAAAATTTCTTATATCGGTAAATCCTTGTGCTGATATAAACATTGGTCTATTGTTCATGTTCATTGACTTTCATGGTCAGAGATTTTCCACATGAAAACTGAAAAGAATGTCATATGATTGTCACCTGCTTCAAAGGCCTGCATGCAAAACCTGATGAAAGGGTCCTGACTTCCTAAAAAAAAGCAGTAATGGTTCATCCTTTCATACTAGGAATCTTTAGCATACTTTAGCGAAACAAATAAAATACTGTTTGAGAGCTGTTTTGTTGTGGTTGTTGTTGTTTTACTTAAAAGAAAATGTAATTGCAAGAAATCAAAGCCAAAGTATAAGTGCAGCCCTCTGAGCTGTTTCCAATACACGGCACAGAATTTAGATCATTTTACTTGGCACGTATAAGGGTCTGAGTTCAAAGAAATGACACTATGTTTACTTCTTTTAATCAAATTATATGTTTCAATCTGTTTTTAAGCTGTCCTCTTGCAATACTGCCCCTGTCAAAAACAAATCCAATATTAAGTTTCTGTTTGTATCAAAATAATAAGTTTTGTTTCCATATTTTTTATCTGTGCTTTACTTTCTGCACAAACACACATGTGACTTAACATTACTCTACATGTCACCCTTACTAGATCCAATTCATTATATCTTGTCCCATTTGTCTTGTCCCCAGTCTCTCTCTCCATCTCTGCCAGATGGTGAGCAAACAGCCTGAGGCCTTATCTCATGCTCATTGATAAAAATCTCTGTCAGTGCTGGGTCTGGGTGCTGGGAGCAGTCCTTTGCCTTGTCACAGCACTCCCCATATTTTATTATTTCTCTATTCATTTATCAGCAACATGCTACTTTCTCTTTTCAATAAATGATTGTATTCCTGATTTCTGCCACCGGATTAAAAATAAAGAATGTTAGATTTATTTATTTATTTTTTTACATATCATGTCTTTACTCGATTTTAAGTGTACAATTCAATGATTATTAGTAAATTGACCAAGTTGTACAGCTATTCACATAACTCAATTTTAGGGGATCTCCTTTCCCTTTTTGAGACCCCTAATTCCCTTCCCCAACTACATTTCAAGCATTCCCCTCCTCCCACATATACTCACCATCAAATTGATACTGACTGATTAACACTACGGTCCTCAAATGGTGGTGAGGTTCACTAGGGATTCGGGAGGTGGAGGGTAGACCCACATCTGAGGGATGGGGTTAGCACTGTTGGCCACACTTTTATCCCTTTGCCTTCCTCACAACACTCAAAGGGCATGACAGTAAAAACTACCAAGTCTAATGTACACTTTTCCCATCCACGTGCAATAAAATAGATCCTGTCTTTTCTCTGTGAGCAGGAGAGGGGGATTTAGCCAAGTAAGGAGGTTCTTAGGAAAGCAGAAAGAAGGCAAATGAACAAACCAGGTGCCTGCGGTGTTAGGAGGAGCCTCCAAAGAGCAGAGAGTGGCTGCATCGAAGCTGTGGGTTTTGCCACTCCTGTAGCAGAGTAACGCCCCCCTCCAAAGATGCCCGAGTCCAATCCCCCAAACGCATGAATGAATATGTTACCTTCCATGGCAAAAGGGACT
>CAUYRT010015930.1:0-49503 GCA_963574885.1 Lepilemur ruficaudatus | reverse complement strand
CCCATGCTCTTGTTCTCACCTGACACAAAAGCATGCATCCCTTAGAGCTGGAACCCATTTTACTAAGTGAAGTATCCCAAGAATGGATGAACAAGCACCACATGTACTCACCAGCAAATTGGTTTCACTGATCAACACCTAAGTAGACACACAGGAATAATATTTATCGGGTGTCAGGCAGATGGGAGGAGGGAGGAGAGGATGGGTATACACATACAGAATGAGTGCGATGTGCACCATCTGGGGGATGGACACGCTTGAAGCTCTGACTCTGGGGAGGAAGCGGGGAAAGGCAACACACGTAACCTGAACATTTGTACCCCCATAATATGCTGAAATAAAAAAAAAAATAAAGTGTAGCATGCATCCTTATAGCATTTTACTTCCCCTTTCTTATCCTTTTCCAGCTACCTGATTATACACTTTAATGATAATATGTGAAATTCTAAAGTATCATTTATTTTTGTGCCAACTCTTAACTTGCTTTTTTGAAACTACTTATTTTCTAAATAAGTATTTATCATGTTTCTGAAAATTTGGCTGGGAATGACTCAAGGGAAGGGGTGGGAGGGAAGAAACATTTTGAGCAGCTGTCAAAATCCAGGCTCTGTCTTGGCTGCATTGCTGGTGATATCCTCACAATCATTCTATGATCTGTGTTTATGTCCATTTTTCAGTTAGAAAAACAGAGGCTTGTAGAGTTATAAAACATGGCAAGGGTCATGCAGCTAATAGGACCTGGGAGCTACAATTGAAACATATGTCTCACTGATGTAAAACCATCACTCTTTCCACTGCTTTACCTTCCTTCCCTTACCTGTCTTCAGGTGAGGACCTTCACAGTGCTCACTTTTAGGAACTCAGAAATAATAGTGATAGAGCATGAAATTTATGAGTGTATCAAAAATTGTTTGAATTTTCTCTATTTAATATCACTTTTATTTCCTGGTGTAACCATAGTGTGAGGGTTTTTTATTATAACTGCTTATGAAAAAAATTTGATAGCAGCCATTAAATGTTACTAATTTATACTAATTTCTACATTTTATGAAATTTTAAATTCTCATCTGGTGAATAAATGAATTAAAATAACCACTAATGAAGCTTTCAAATGTAACTAGGTAGCAGGTGGAGGCACAGATGATAAGAGCAGGTTTTGCTTGAGTTGCTACATCTCAAAGAACTAAGAATTGATGCAAGTTCTGAAATTGTGTTTTGCTTAAACAGGAAATTCCTTCTTGTTTTTTCAAAACTACTTATGTCCTCAGACCTGACTCTGTGCTCTCAGAGCATAAGTTGAGAGTCTGGTAGGGTCCTATCCCCGTAACCGTTCAATCAGAGATGACAAACTCACCGGAACATAAAGCAAAACCCAGTGCTTTTTTTCTCTTTGCCTTCATGCGATTCTGTTACTACAACATTTATTTTTATCTTCATGGTTCTCAGAAAGTGCAAATTTTCATGCCTGTATTTCTGGCGTTGAGGCTAGATTTTCCAGTTCATTATGTGTTACAGTTTATCTGTTTGAAAACAGATACGGCATTTAATCATCTCTTCCACAGCATTAGTTGGGTGCCTATTATGTACCAGACATTGTTCCAAGAATTGGGGAGTATATCAATGAACAAAACAGCTTCAAAAACCAAACTATCTCTGGAGCATAACATAAAAGTAGTTATATGTTATGTTAGAAGGTGGTAAAGACTATGAGAAAACATAAAACATGGTGAGAAGGGGAGCTGGGGAGTGAGTGGTGGGCTGCAGTTTTGAAAAAGGTGATCAAAGTAGGCTGCACTGAGAAGGGAACATTCAAGAAAGGGAGAGAGTAAGTTTCCTAGAAGAACAGACCTGACAGAGCAACATCCAGAGCAGAGGCCCCAAGACAAGAGAGTTCTTTGTGTGTTTTAGGGAGAGGATCTCAAATTGCGGTGCTTGGAATAGCAGCATCGCATCACCCGGGTTTACGTTAGAAGTGCAAATTTCTGGACCCTGTCCCAGGCCTGCTGAGCAAGGCTTGCAGGTGATCCTGATGCACTCCAGTTTGAAAACCACTGTAGGGACTAGCAAGTGTGGCTGGAGCAAAATGAAGGAGGGGAGAATAGTAGGAAATGAGGTCCCAGCAGCAGTGGGGAAGGGGAGCCTGGTGGAGCCCACTCGGCCTTGGTAAGGATCTTAGCTTTCACTGTGGGTGGAATGATTGGCCATTGGAGGGTTTTGAGAGAGGAAATGTGTTTAGTAGCATCATTCTTATTTCAGGGCTGGGACAAGACCATGGGGGTTAAGGATGGATCCTATAATTTAGAGGGGAGGTGATGACGGTAGCTTGGACCAGGCTGGTGACAGTGGAGGTGGTGAGAAATGACTAGATTCTGAATCTAATTTAGAAATAGAGATGGTAAGACTTGCTGATGAATTTGTTGTGAGGTTTGAGATCAAGGAGGGCTCAAAGGTTTTGCCCAGCGCACCTGGAAGAGTGGGGTTGCCGTTTGCTGGGATGGGGAAGGCTGAGGTCCGACAGGTTGAAGGGAGGGCCAGAAGGTCAGTTTTGCTGATGATGCTAAGTCAGAGATGTCTCTTAGATGTCCAAATGGAGATGTTGAGAGGATGTGTGATCTGGAGCTGATGAGAAGCTGAGATATAAACTTGGGAGTTGTCAGCATAGTGGTAGTGTTTAAAACAAGATGTAATTTGTAGTGTAGTTATGGGGATAAGTTTCTCATATGCATAAAGAAATAATTTATTTATTTTTTTGAGACAGAGTCTCACTCTATTGCCCGGGCTAGAGTGAGTGCCGTGGCGTCAGCCTAGCTCACAGCAACCTCAAACTCCTGGGCTCAAGTGATCCTTCTGCCTCAGCCTCCCGAGTAGCTGGGACTACAGGCATGTGCCACCATGCCCGGCTAATTTTTTCTATGTATTTTTAGTTGGCCAATTAATTTCTGTCTATTTTTAGTAGAGATGGGGTCTCGCTCTTGTTCAGGCTGGTAAGAAATAATTTTTTTGTATTAAGCATTAAAGTAAAAAACTTGCATAATGGTTAACAATGACAGTTTTGGCCAGGTCTAACTTTTCCTTTCCTTTGATATTTGTGTGCGTACTGAATCTCAACGAGGTAAGTCACATAATTAATCATGTAATCAATGAGTAATCCCATTATGTGTGATATGATTTCATGTGATTCGTCACTGCATAACTAGATTTCTGGTTCTCTCAGTAGGGAGTAGAATCTACAAAACCCACTGAACCACATCCGGAATGCCCCGTTGAGTATGTATTTACCTTTCTAAAGCCGCTCTAGAAATTTGAGCTTGGTACCGTATGTCCAGGTAGTGGCACTGAATCACAATCAGAACTGCCAAAAATGCCTTTTTTTGGTGGTGGTGATTTTCCTGTTTAATTCACTTGCATTTAACCCTAGTTTTCCCATATTGTATTTATAATAAGGAATTATTCATTATTAATGCAGTTCAACTTAGGTAAATTGTCAATGGACTCTGTATCTAGAAAGCTTTTCAAGTAAACTCTCTAATGACTGTCTTTCTTTTTAAAATTTTAAGCACTATTTACTCAATAACCTCTCCCCCTTTTAATCTTTAGCTCTGCAGAGTCTCCCACGCAACGAGTTGATGTCCATGTACAGTTTGACTTGGAAGCGGAAGCGTGTTCTCTCTGCTGTCCCAGGCCTCTGGGCTTTCTGCCTCCTGCGGCTTGCCTCAGTGTCGTGCACACTTTTCCTTCTCCCACCCTTGCCAGCCCTATCTTGTCTTTCCTTCTCTTTCTCTGCCTCCCCTCTCCAAGCTGCCAAGAGGAAGAGATAGCCAAAAGGACAATAGCCTTCCAAAGCCTCCCTCTCTCAGGTATCTGCAAAGGTCCTTCAGAGAAGATGCACAACTTCCCTTCTCTTGGAGAGAATAGCATTTTTCCAGGCCAAGAAGATTGTCGATTTAAATTTACCTGCAGTGGCAGATGAGGTTGCTTGTCTAAGTTTTTGGAAAGTGGCTGTTCACAGAATTGGATAGTATTTAAAATAGCAAGTTCTGTATTAACCACATTCAAACAGCAGTGGAGCTCTTTTAAACAAGAAACTAAAGAGAAGCAAACATATTTAATCAGAGACATGTATATTTATCTTCAAATATATTTCACCCACAAGCACAGTTTGTGTTTATAATGTTAAATATTATCACAAAAATCACTTGAAACTGATTCGACTTTAGGAAATCAATAGATGATAAAAAAGGATTTGGGTAATTTTTTTAGCACGTTTCGTGTTGTTTGGCGCCTATGTTTCCTTTCTTTGCTAATTCTTCTCCTCCTTTTTTGATGTCCTTATTTCCTGCAGTCAAGTGTGCTAAATACAGTACAGGAGCTTGAGAATAGCCATGTAGGTTAATTTTTTAGGAAACACCCAAACAATAATATATTGGGAAGAAAATATATTTATGCAAATTGACAGGAGTTGGAGAAAGAAAGAACTCATCTGATGGAAGACGTAACTGCAAACAAGAGAAGGATGAAGGAACTGGAAGATAATTTGCTTTACCGCCTGACAAGTACGCAAGGGTCCCTGGTGGAGGATGAGAGCCTCATTGTTGTCCTGAGTAACACAAAAAGGACAGCCGAGGAGGTGACACAGAAGCTGGAAATTTCTGCTGATACAGAAATTCAAATTAACTCAGCCCGGGAGGAATACAGACCTGGTGAGTTTGGTAATGCAAGACAAATGTCACAGGGAAATGAAGCAGGAAAGAAATGAGAATTAGAGAAATGGAATGAAGGAAGGAAGTCATACAAATGACTGTGCAAAGCAGGATGGCCATTTATGTTTTGTGGGGAAATATTCAGTAAAATGGAGATGAAAAAATTTTATAATGGCATACATTTTCTAGGTGCTTATAATTTATGTTACTTGACAAGTCCTTTAAGGCTCTAATAGGCTTATTTTTAAGTTAGAAAGAGGGAGAATTTTTTAAAAAGTCTGACTATAAATTAGTGAAATCTGAGAAATTAGTGTGGCATTTGCATAATGTTCACCAGTTGTTTATCATTTGGCAATAATATGCCAGTATTTTGTTTATAGTCTTTGTGTTAAGAAGGTAGTTCTCTGGCCTCATGGGATATCTTTATCCTGAGCCACCCAACTTGCAAATTGGTGTTGTACAAGAAAAATCTGCTGAAGAATTCAGTTGGCTATCTTTTGGTATTTTATCATTCCTCCTGAAAAAATAATGGAGATAATATCATGGTTTGGTGGAAAGGCAGGAGCATCATCTCTTTGATGGCTTGTTTTACAAATTTTATAAATAAGAATTAAATATATTAATACATGAGCGTTGCTCTGGTTCCCATTGCTAGTAGGCAGCCACTGATAAGACATAGAAATAAAAGTTGTTGTTTTCATTTAGACTCTAGGCTGATCTGTTTGCCTGGGTCATTTATTCTCTGCTCTTGTAGCACACACAGCCTTGCTCTTTGTCTTCCAGTCGCTACACGGGGCAGCATCCTCTACTTCCTCATTACCGAGATGCGCTTGGTTAATGATATGTATCAGACTTCGCTCCGCCAGTTTCTGGGCTTGTTTGACCTTTCCTTAGCCAGGTACGTCTGTACCCAGGGAAGCCAAGCTGAATTTTCTGTCTGTGGACTAGAATGATGCCATCATATGTACAACCTCTGTTTCCTTTGTTAGAGTCTTTTCCTGTTTTTAATCCAAGATAAGTGTAATTACCAATGTGTTAACAAATCATTCCGATTTGTCATTTTATGCCCAGAGAAAGCTCTATCAGCTATTCATCCATTGATTTGATTCCTTTGATTTCATATGTTTCTGTTAAACAAGAAAATTCCCAAGATATTGTTGGGAATGATAATGCCCTGCAGGTAAAAGTGATTTAGACAACATTGAGGATTGTGTTTTGTTATTTCATGTTGAGAAAATGCTTATTATTTTAGATTTAGGAGGCTTACCCTTGATGTGTAAAAATAAGAATTGGTCCTCCGGAGTTACTTATTTTCTGTTAAATATGCTCATTTCATAGGCAATTGAAAAGGGCAGTGGGATAATCCTGATTTAAATGTTCTCATCTCCAGGTCTGTCAAGAGCCCAATTACAAGCAAGAGGATTGCTAATATCATAGAGCATATGACCTATGAGGTTTATAAGTATGCTGTCCGAGGGCTGTATGAGGAGCACAAATTCCTGTTCACCTTGCTGCTTACCCTAAAAATTGACATCCAGAGGAACCGAGTAAAGCATGAAGAGTTTCTCACTCTTATTAAAGGTCAGCGTAACAGTATAAAGTATTGTACGCAGGTGTAGGAATTATTGTGATGGCCTTTGCAATGCTTCTTTCGGTTATAACAATTTTGTTGCATTTCAGTTAAGATTGTGTTTATGTGAGATATTTCATTTGTTGATCTATTGAATGAATACTGAATGTTTATTGAGAGCTTACTGTGTACCAGGGTATTGAATAGGTATTTGGGATACGTCAGTGAACAAAAATCCTTGTAAAGCATGCATATATATATATACACACACACATACATACGTACACACATATATATATAAATATATATGGGGAAGGTACAGAAAAATTAATAAAGTAATAAGTGAATTATGTAGTATGTGGGAAGATAGTAAGTACTATGAAAAAAACAGAGCAGGATGAGCGGATTGGGGAGTTATAGGGTATGTGGGGTAGGGAAGCCTTAAAACTTTAAATGGGGTATTAATGGGATATCTAATGGGATAGGTCTCCCTAAGAGATTGGCAGGTGGGCAGAGACCTGAAGGAGCAGGAGAGCTGCCTGTGGGGACGTTTTGGGGAAGAGTGTTGAAGGCAGAGAAGGTGGCATCAAGGTCGCTGGTGGAAGTGAGTTTGGTATGATGTAGATAAAGCAAAGTGACCAGGTGACAGGAGTGGAGTGGGTAAGGCGACTGTGCAGCTCACCCATGGATTATTTACTCTGCATCTATTGAGGCAGTGCTCACAACCAGGTCCCCTGGGCTCCTGGATCCATACAGCCCAGTGGGAGGCTGGAAAGCATAAATTTGCTACCACATTCTTGAAAGTCTGAAAAAAAATATTTAAAGTAGCTGTGTGTCTTAGTTCATGCTACCATAACAAATTTCCATAGTCTAGGCTTATAAGCAGCAGAAATTTATTTTTGACAGTTTTGGAGGCTGGAAGTCCCATATCAGGGTATAGCTTTAGCTATACCAAATAGACTCAAATACACTCAATCAGAAATGAATAAAAAAGATATTATAACTGATATCACAGAAATATAAAACATCATATATGAATACTGAGAAAATGTCTGTGCACATAAACTAGAAAACATAGATGAAACGGACAAATTCCTGGAAACATACAACCTTCCAAGACACAATCAAGTTGAAATAGAACTCCTGAACGGAACAATAATGAGCAGTGAGATAAAGCCATAATAAAAAAAATCTTCCAACAACAACAACAAAGGCCCTAGACCCAGATGGATTTATAGCCTAATTCTACTAGACCTACAAAGAGTAAGAGCTGGTACCCATACTACAGAAATTATTCCATAATAGTGAGAAGGAGGGAATTCTCCCCAACTCATTCTATGAAGCCAGTATCACCTTGATACTAAAGCCAGAAAAGGATACACCAAAATAAAGTAAACTACAGACCAATATCCTCTATGAATACACATGCAAACATTCTCAATAAAATACTAGCAAACTAAATTCAGCAGCATATCAATAAAATAATCCACTATGACTAAGTGGGCTTCATCCCAGAGATGTAAGGATGGTTCAACATATGTAAATCAATAACTGTGGTTCACCACATAAACAAAAGCAAAAACAAACACCATATGATTATCTCAATAGATGCAGAAAAAAAATTCAAAAAAATTTAGCACCCTTTCATGATAAAAATCCTCAACAAACTAGACATAGAAGGAATATACCTCAAAATTATAAAAGCCATACAGGACAGATCCATAGCCAACATCATACTGAATGGGGAAAAGTTAAAAACATTCCCCTGAAGGACTGGAATAAGACAAGGGTGCCCACTGTTACACTTCCATTCAACGTAGTGCTGGAAGTCCTAGCCAGAGCAGTCAGGCAAGAGAAAGAAATAAAGGGTATCCACATCACGAAAAAGGAGGTCAAACCATCGCTCTTTGCTGATGACGTGATCTTTTACCTTGAAAACACCAAAGATTTCACGAAGAGTCTCCTGGAATTCATAAATTCAGCAAAGTCTCAGGATACAAAATTAATGTATGTAAATCAGTAACATTTCTGTATAGCAATAACAGTCATGCTGAGAGTCCAATCAAAGACTCAATACTATTCACCATAGCTACAAAGAAAATAAAATACCTAGGAATTTACTTAACTAAGGAGGTGAAAGATCACTAAAAGGAGAACTAAGAAACACTGAGGAAAGAAATTGCAGAGGACACAAATAAATGAAAAAAACACATCATGTTCATGGATTGGCAGATTCAACATTGTCAAAATGTCCATACTACCCAAAGTGGTTTACAAATTCAATGCAATCCCCATCAAAATACCAATGTCATACTTCACAGATATAGAAAAAATAAATAATTTTATGCTTTGTTGAAACTAGAAGATAGCCTGAATAGCTGAAACAATCTTAAGCAAAAAGAACAAATCTGGAGGCATCATATTACCAGACTTCAAACTATACTGCAAGGCTTTAGTAACCAAACATCATGATGTTGTTAGGAAAATAGAGACATAGACCAATGGAACAAAAAATAGAGAAGCCAAATATAAAACCACCAATCTACAGCCAACTGATCTTTGACAAGGCAGACAACAATGTACACTGGGGGAAAGGAGCCCTGTTAAATAAATGGTGCTGGGAAAATTGGATAGCCACATGCAGAAGAATCAAACAGCACCCCTGTCTTTCACCAGTCACAAAAATTAATTCAAGATGGATAAAAGACTTAAATGTAAGGCATTAAACCATAAGAATTCTAGAGGAAAATGTAGGAAAAACTCTTCTAGATACTGGCCTATGAAAAGAATTTATGAATAAGACCCCAATGGCAATCACAGCAGCAGCAACAACAAAAATAAATCAATGGGATTTGATTAAACTAAAATGCTTCTGTACAGCTAAGGAGACAATCTATAAAGCAAATAGACAACCTACATTATGGGAGAATATATTCACAAGCTATACATACAATAAAGGGATAATAACCACAACCTATAAAAAATTCAAGCAAATCATCATATGAAGAAACAAAAAAACTCGTACAACCCTATTCAAAAGTGAGCAAAAGACATGAACAAAAGCTTTTCAAAAGAAGATAGGCAAATGGCCAATAAACACATGAAAAAATGCTCAAGTCACTAATCATCAGGGAAATGCAAATCAAAACCACATTGAGATATCATCTTACCTCTCTTTGGATAGCTTTTATTAAAAGGTCCAAAAACAATAGACGCTGGTGTGAATGCAGAGAGAAAGCAATGCTTATACACTGTTGGTGGGATTGCAAATTAGGACAATCTCTATGGAAATGAGTGTGGAGATTCCTGAAAGACCTAAAAATAGACCTACCATTTGATCTAGCAATCCCACTACGGGGTATCTATCCAAAGGAAAAGAAGTCTTTCTATCCAACAGACATTTGCACTCGAATGTTTATTACAGCACAATTCACAACTGCAAAGATGTGAAATCAACCCAGGTGCCAATCAATTCCTGAGTGGATTAATAAAATGTGGTGTATGTATACCATGGAGTACTATTCAGCCATATAAAGGATGAATCAATGCCTTTTTTGGAACAATTTGGATGGAACTGGAGACCATTCTCCTAAGTGCAGTAACTTAAGAATGGAAAAACAAATGTCGGATGTACTCATTATTAAATTGGAACTCACCAATGAGCACACATGTGCACAGAAGGAAATAATACTCAGTGGAAATCAAGCAGAGGGGAGGGGGGAGGAAGAGAGAGGCAAACAAAAACTTACCTAATGGGTACAGTGAACACTATTTGGGTGATGGGCACACCTATAACTGTGACTCAAGTATTACAAAAGTGACCCATGTAACTAAAAATGTTTGTACCTCCTTAATATTTTAAAATAAAAACAAAATACATCTTGGCCTTTTCACTTTTTTGATGAGTGTTCCTGAGAAGGTCATTTACCCTTTTCAAGCTTCAGTTTCCTCTTTTAGAAAACAATTATACTAAAATCCATGTAATAGGATGATTGAGAATTCACAACTTATGTAAATACAGGTAAATAGAATATTCTCAGCAAATGATAGGCAATGTTACATTATCTTCAGTTTTTTATTAATAGTCTATTTTGATTAGTCTGATGTTTGCTATAAGTTGCACAGGTTTTTGTGGGGATTTGGCATTCAACAGCTATTTGTAACACTGCCTTATGAAACAAAGTTTCAGAGGATATTTTGGAACGTGATTATGCTTTAAATCTGCCATTTAATAGTTCGATTGACAGCTAGTTGATGATGTAAACTCTCTCTGTAAGCACTTTAGTATCACATAATATAACTTAAAATGTTATTAAGATAACATGGTCTAAATGTTTGTATTATATTCCCCCAAAATTCATATGTTGAAATTCTAACCCCCGTGGTGATGGTATTATTAATAGAAGGCTGGGCCTTTGGGAGGTGATTAGATCATGGAGGCAGAGTCATAATTTAAAGGATTAATGCCCTTATAAAAGAGGATCAAGAGTGATTCCTATCCCTTCCCACCATGTCAGGTTGCAGTAAAAATATGGCCTTCTGTCAGCCAGGAAGTGGGCCCTTACCAGACACTGAATCTGTAAAGTGTCTGCAAAGTTGTGATAAATAACTTTCTTTTGTTGATAAACAGAGTACCACCTAGGATACGTTTTTTTTACTCATATCTGAGATGAGAAAGGATCTGCTTTGATGACTTTCCAAGTCTGCCTTAGCTATGACACTTTATGATTGTGTGGTATAACTTTATAAAACTTTCATTATAAGCATGTATCATTTTTACAAAGTATTATGGTAAAAACCCAAATTTACTTTTTTCCCAAAGCAAGAGTTTGAGGAAAAAAGGGAATGGCATAATTCTCAATCATCATTGCCTGAGAATTTATTTTGAATTATTCCTTTCTCAGCTGTTTATTTATCAGGAGTCTAATTAGTCTGGTACCATATTATTTAGAAATATGTCACATCCCCCAAATTACAATCCTCTTTTTTGCCCCATTGCATACTTTTGGAGCAGGCAAGATGTTTATGACGCAGTTACCCTCTACGAAGCAATGAATAACGCTTAGTCTGCAAGGAATACCCTTTCCTTCCTATGCATAGCGTTTCCTAACCCTATGGTGAGGACCTTATTCTTTTCAGTTTGTTGGAAAATGGACAGTTGCTATGGAAATTGGTGCAACATTTATTCAACACAATGCCATTGTCTTTAGGTTGTCAATGACTCCCTGGCGTTAAAACAATCTGTTTTCATTTTATGAGTTAATATTTCCATTGAATTGGCTTCAAGGCCATACTTACCTTGTTGCTGTAAATATAGTAAGATGGATTCGGCAAAAGATAATAATTTAGTGCTATATATGTTGCTTGGATAAAATAGAGATTGAGTCAATAAATATCTCAAGTGTTATTATTTGTTTATAACCTACTCTGTTCAAGAAAGGATTTTAAAGGTAGACAAATGAATTTATTATAGCCTTTTAAGAATAATGCTTAGGGCGTATTTTCCTTGAAATTCTTTAATGGATGTTATTTATTAAACAGTATATTTTATCCTAAAGAAGATTTCCTAACTCTTAAAACATGATTGTTCACACATTCAATTTTCCTGAAGTGGGCAACGATAACACTTTTAAGGTCTCATTTATCTTGTGGTGTTGTGTGAGTTACATCAGTTACACAGGCTTAGGTAAATCATTAGAAAAAAGATGGGAGTCAGTTTTAAATGGAAGTGTTTGTTGTGGTCAGATTGACCAAACATAAGAGATATAGCACAGAGCCCTTGGGGTATGGTCCATATGGAGGTAAATAACATATTGATTTGTGGAGAGAATCCTTCAAACACATCTAGTGCTACTAACATTTCTAGATAAATTCTCTATTTAAAATTAGCTTGTGCCAACATCAAGTAATCATTAAGGTTGACAATAGGTGCTCATTGATTAAGACTCTTCTATGTCCTCAATCCTGTTTTGTGTGTTTTAAACATATACATCACAACATCAGGCTTTATTATTGTCATTTTACATATTTAGAAATAGAGGCTCAGGCAGATGAAATGGCTTGTTCCAGACCTTGGTCAGGTGGAACTAGGACAGAGTCCAGAGTCCTCCTAATTCCAAAGTTATATTACTGATTATTAAATGTGTTTTTTAAAAATTAGCCATTCATTTATTAAATTTTAAAGCATGTTCTTCACTATGATTTATATTTATGTGCTTAATAAATGTCAAGGTTGTAAAATAATTGAAATTAAAATGGTTTAATAACAAATTTTACTAAATAGATTCATTTAGAGTAAAGAAAAAAAATCTTATAACTGTAAATGTTTAATTTTAAAGGTGGTGCCTCATTGGACCTTAAAGCGTGTCCTCCCAAACCATTTAAATGGATCCTGGACATGACTTGGCTGAATTTGGTGGAACTAAGCAAACTTAGGCAGTTTTCAGATGTCCTCGATCAGGTAACTTGTGCTTTGACTAAACTTAAGCACGTGTCATGTTGAGCAGCTTTCTGATTTATCACTAGCTACAATATTTGCGGAAGAGAGAAATTTCTTAATATTGTCACTCTTAAAAGGGTAGTACATGTGTTTGGTATTCCTCGAAGTTCTCCCACCATCTGATAAGGAACCCTCCACTCATTATAGATTGGTCTAGCAGGAAGAAATTTGCCCAGGAAGTTTAACTAGTTCTGTCCTGGGCCATGTGTCAATATTATCAATCAGAGGTCCACAAGTAGAAAAATGGAGAGATTCAATTAGATTAAATAATTAGATATACTTAAAAGGCTTTGCCTTCTTTCTATAAGTTAATTGAAAAGAAATATGAATAGCTTGCCTCTAAATGCTAAATTTCCTTTCTTGCCTCTTGTTTCTCTCCCTCTTTTTCTTCCTCTTTTGCTCCTCCCCTTCTACAGCCTTAGTTAGGCATCCAGGTATGGATCTCATGCACACACTTGACCTCTGACCTTTAGGAGTTACCATCCTCCCAGAACCAGTCAGCTCCTGATTGAATAGTGCATGTGTTGGAATCATGGAAGTTGAGTGTAGAGAGTTGAATTGGGACAAGCCAGGAAACAGGTTCTTGAAAATCAGGTGACCATAGAGAAGTGAGATTGGCAACAGGGTAGCTTTATTCAGCTGCAGATTGAAGGCTTTTTTTTTTTTGACTAGGAAATGTCTTCAGGTTGGTTCTTGACTTTCCCAGTTTAAGTTGACCACATGCTTAAGTTCTGCTTTATTTTTATATTTTGGCTTACAACTGGGGCTGTTTGTTATTGCTGCCATGTACTTGGGGTACAAACCATTCTTTTGAGTTAAACAATTTTGTTTTTAAAGATATTAATGCACACTAGTTTATTCTCCCATGGAGTGACCCCCAGTGACCTTGCCTGGACCATTGTCTATTGTTGAAGCTCTGACCTTCTGGAGATTATGTTTTAAGCCTGAAATCCTTCAACATTAAGTAGTCTTCATGATTGAAAGAGCTTATTATTTCATATTCCTATATGATACTCTCTAAATATGAACCCAAAATGATTTCTCTTTGATTAGATCCCAAGAAATACACTTGAGGCTTCAACCAAAGGGAATATACCAGAGAACATAAGATTATATTTATCTGTAGATGTTATTTTCGTGTTCAATATTTTTGATATGCCTGTCCATGTAATGCCTGTCTCTCTCTGGCTTTTTAAGCTCCAGGGAACAATGTAGTGTGTCCTTTTACTGTTTACCAACTGCCTGAAGGTAGCAGGTGTCTGATCATTCATTTGATGATATTAAATGGTGTATTTCAAATTACTCTAGATAAATAGAGTATTGACCAAAAGTCTTTTCCTTCAATAATAAACATGCATTAAATACCTTCTTTCGTGTCAGGAATGGTCCTGGAAGATGAGGAAACATAAGTGAATGAGACTTGGTTCCTGTCATGAGAAGTTCTGTGGAGCAATTTATACTTCCTTGAAATAGTGAAAATGAGTTTCCATTGATTTCTTTATTCTTTACACATTTGTTACCACAAAGGTATAGAAGAAATTAAACATCTTAGGATTCTCCCTACTTTGAAAGCTAGCTATATAGGCTGATGTTACTGTAGACTGACTTCAAGGCAAATCACATTTGATTTTAGACTATCAAACTTTTTGGTACTGGAATATAAAATAAAAAAATAGTCAAGGAATGTAATTCGCACGTGCCTGGAATGGTCAGAGGGTTTGATGAAAAATATCTTGCGAACTATTACTGAAAGGTTTTTGTGTGGTGTGACACATTTCTTATCCCGTGGTATTTTCAGATATCAAGAAATGAGAAAATGTGGAAAATTTGGTTTGATAAGGAAAACCCTGAGGAGGAACCTCTTCCAAATTCCTATGATAAATCTCTTGACTGCTTCAGACGTCTTCTCCTTATTAGGTCCTGGTGTCCTGACAGAACCATTGCCCAGGTAAAGAGTGCATATTAAAGAGAAAAATAAGAGAATATATATATGTTTCTTGAGATAAGGTCTTGCTCTGTGGCCTGGGCTAAAGTGCAATAGTGCCATCATAGCTCACTGCAACCTCAGACTTCTGGGCTCAACTAATCCTTCTGCCTCAGCCTCTCGAGTAGCTGGGACTACAGGAGTATGCCACCATGCCTGGATAATTTTTTAATTTTTTGTAGAGATAGGGTCTCACTATGTTGCTTAGGCTGGTCTCAAATTCCTGGCCTCAAACAATCCTCCCGCATTGGCTTCCTAAAGTGTTAGGATTACAGGCGCGAGCCATTTTGCCCGGCCAGGAGAATATTTTTAAGGAGAATTTCTTTTTGAACTAAAAAAACCCCAAATGTTAATTTCAATGAGAATTTTCTTGTAGGCTTCTATGTGATTTTCTAGCAAGACAAATGTGAAAAATAGAAAAATAAACAACAAATAAATGTCTGAGATGCATTATTCATCTTCTTTGGTCAAAGTGGTACAGCTGGAGTAAATAAGACACCATGATTCTCAAGTTGGCATATAGGTATAACATAAAGGTAATGCATTATTTTTCTATATCATTTTATATTAATTCAAAAATTATAGGAATGATCCACTTTACTAGCTGTAAAACAGTGTTTCTTTAAGTGGAAATAACGTAAAGGCATTAGGGTAGAGGGTAAACTGGAGAGAAGGACAGCATGCCCAAACCATAGTCATTTCCCCAGAAAATGTCACACCTCTAGATGTAAGTAGGTTTTAGATGTAAGCAGGTTGTCCTAAAACTGAATTTTACATGTGATTTAAATGTGAATCCCACCTTTGGAAGATTCATCTTTTCAAAGACCTTTAATCTGGTGGCATGGCATCATGGACGTTTACTCACTAAAAAGACTTGTATCGTTTCTCCACAATTAAAAGTTTAGCTCTAATATTTAGCACAGGTTGACTTCTCAAGGGCTTTTCCAAATAAGCCGTGGAGTAATAATTGGCTGAGCTTTATAACAGAATGCAGGATGTTTTCTCCTTCACTCTCCAGAGGGACTGTTAAAAACTTATGGAGTACCACCTCCAAATCCTTGCAGGTACTGCAGAATTATGAAAGCAACTATATTCGACGATTTATTGAGAAAGGAGAAATGAGTTTTGCAATCCAGGGCACTGAAATCACCTTTCTTTTCAGTTTTTCTTCTCAACTTCATTACTTTTATCCTGCCCAAATGAGTTGTCAAACAGTTGCCTTATTTAAGGGCAGTGTGGAAAGAAAGGTTTGAGTAGTTTCTTTCTTTGCTTTTGTTTTTCCCATAGAAAACTTTATTTGGTTCAGTGCTGAAATTTAAGTCTCCAGTGCTCCTTTGTAAGTTTGTCATCCTCATCCAGCTTCTGCCATCTCTAGGCTTACCATGGCATGGCCTCCTAACTGGCCTCCTTGTATCCCTTCTTGCCTGTTGCAGTCCATCCTGTACACGCTAGAGAAATGGGAAGATTGAGCCATTCCTTGGGTTTTCAAGTCCTGCAATGGCTTGACATGGCTCGTACAATAACACCAAGGTCCTATACAAGGTTTAGAAGGTTCCTTTAGAAAAATGTCCTCTCCTCCCTCCTTTTAGGTTCCTTTTGTGATTTTTCAACCAGACAACATTTTGGAAAACACTTGAGAAGGTCTATGATGTAGATACCTTGGTCCCTCTTCCCCACAAGCAGCATTAGGCATTGTTTGCTCTCCATATTGAGGCTGAGCGTAACTGTGCACATCTGGGGATACCTGGTTGAAAAAATGCCGTGCTCTCAGAGGGTGTCTCAAAAATACTCAACAAAGGGAGGTCAGCACAGGCGAGGAGGTTTATTTGCTCATTTTTCCTCTGACTCGAAGGTTGAGTCTGTTTCATTGGCACCAGATATTGGAAGAGAAAAGTTCTTCAGAGTCATGTGAAGAAAAACCTGTGAAAATGCGACACGTTGTTTCCAGTCATGCCAATGAGGTATTGGCTTTCTTTAAGAGTTGGTGGGCAGAGCAGAAGCCTGGCCGGTCCACACCTGAGTCAGCTCTTACCTGAGTTATTCTAGATGTCCTTGTGCCCCCAGCTGGTGACTTGCTCTTTTCTGCTTCACAGTCTCTGCATATGTGGCTCCTGCATGGAATGCTCAACACTCCGACCCATCTAGCTGTCCTCCTTGTCTTGATAAATCCCACTCATCATCCAGGCAGCAGCTTAAATGCTTCTTTCCCAAGGGAGCCTTTTCTGATATATTCCTGCAAGATTAATCTGTTTTGTACTTTCATGTCACCCTGAGAGTCATGAATCCTTTAAACTGGTTTATTTGGTATGACTTGCTCAATGTATGTCTCATCCTTGGGTATAGGGGCAAGCTTCCTAAAGGCAGGGTCATTTGTTCACTTTTCTGCCCCTAAAACCTGGTGCACTACCTTGGACAGAGAGGAGGTCTTGGGCCTGTTCATACCTGTTTCATGAGGAGAATTATCTGGGATGGGGAGACCCAGTAAAGCTTGAAATCTTTGCCTTGTTGGCCCAGTGAGATAGTGCAGGGTGTTGGATTGAAGTTGAAAGTACAAGGGATGAAGAAATGCACTCTTTCTATTAATAGCACATGTATGTGTGGTTTCAAATCCACACCTGCTATGTTGGGGGCTTATTTGAAATTACCACATATCCTTACATAATACATATTTGCACCATAGACTTAAAAAAACTTTTAGATTTGGGGTCACTTTGAACCATAGCTGTGACCCTCCCGATTTGAGAATATCCCTTTTCCGGAAACGTCCCCTTTCTGGGGTGAAATTCAGTCCCCATTTCCATAATAAGTAAAGTGGCTTCCTCTTTGTTTATTCCAGGGGTTGGCGATCTATTGCTTGACAACCAAATTTGGCCCACTGCCTGTTTAGGTTCAGCTGGTGAGCTGAGAGTGGTTTTTCTATTTTTAAATGCTTGAAAATAAACACCAGAAGAATAATATTTTGTGACATGTGAAAATGATATAACATTCAAACTTTAGTGTCTGTAAAGTTTCACTGGAACAAAGTCATTCTCATTTGTTTATGTATTGTCTATGGCTGCTTTTGTGCTACAGTGGCAGAGCTGAGTACGTGCAACAGAGTTCATTTAACCAGCAAAGCCTAAAATAGTTACCCTCTGGTGCCATAGAATTCCGGCACGTTAGCTCATGGCTTGGACAGTAATGCCTGGGTTGGGTCCTTGCTGAGTTGCATGGCAATATTGGATGTGTTGAGCTCCTCGAGCTACCCTGGAGTAAAAGCACTTGAATCTTGATGAGGTGCACTGTAGAGATGCCGCAACGATGGCAGGTGCCCGTGGCTGAGAAACAGCTTCAACCGTGGAATGCCTAAGTATTCAGCATCTGGAGCCCTTCCTGATCACAAAGCTCACTGCTTCAGTGAGTGCGACTGCATGTGTACGTAGAGTAGACTTCTGGAAGTCAAAGCATTTAAAGTCTTTAAAAACCTGCCAGAAGTTTGCAGAAAAATGTGTGGGCATTTATACCCAGGCTAGAGATTTTGATACTGGATTTGGCCAACCTAGAAAAAAATATTGAGAGGTACAAAATTAAGTGACATTCTGTGCCCCAAATTCAACTGAACTGAACTCTACCTCCTCAGAACTTCTCCCAACCACTGGAACTAGTAAAGGAGGGGAAGGCTGAAATGGGTGGTCATCCCCAGGAGCGAGGGTCCCAGGCACTGTTTGGTCATTTCATTGCCAATGGCCTAGCCCTGCCAGTGGGGGCCCCGACTGCCACGTCTTGGAACTTTGGGAAGTCAGGTGATGTGATTTTCCCCAGAGTCATCTGGAAACAGTTGCCAAGGCAGGAAAACCTGTGTACTCTACCAAGCTGGCGTACCTCTTAATCTGCCATTGATATGGCGCACTGGACGTCATGAGGAGGAATTATGGCTTTAGAAGAAGGATGAGATCCACAGTAAAATGGCCCAGCTCTTTCTGAATTAGCTGCTGTGAGTTTTAGGGAACAGGAACACTCATCTTTTTGTTTTTTGCATTGTCATGAGGAAGATGGGTATTTCATGAGAGACTGCTTTTAAAAGAGACCCTTTACTGGGTCATGTGAATAATAAACTTGTGTGGGGAGTCTCCACAAGCCAGGGAATGAGGAGGTAGGACCACTCTGGTCATTCAACAGTCCAGCTCATGAGCACCCATTTCCCCTCTTTTACCAAGACACAGCAGCGATGGTAACCCAGGAGATTCCCTCGCTGTGGCCACCACCCTCCCACTCTAACCTGCAAAGAGGGCAAACATGGTGGGGACACCATACCAATTTGTCAGCACAGAGAACTGGGGTAGATAATCATTTTGAGGATGAATAGGGGATAGTAAGATAGTCAAGATGAAAGAAGAGCTTGTATTACTAGCTGAAATAAAACTCTGATGCTTTTAAGTCAAAGACAATGGCTTAAGCAGCTCCATCTCCCTTTTGGTCCAGGTCTATCTGTAACCTTCTGATTCAAGGGAAGCTCCGCCGGAGGCTGTTTTGTGTTTCTCCAGGAATCTGAGTGGGGAGGCTCACCTGCCTGGCCCTTGGTTGGGTTCCCGGTTGTGTTGGACCTGCAGCATGGTCATGTTTGTTATGTGAGGATGATTATTCTGGGGAGAGAAACTTGGCTTTTACCCACTTGAGGTGGGAGAAGACATCAGAGTAGGAGGGAAATTTTCTTTGAGGGAATCTAATCATTTATGAGAGAGAGAAGATACAATAAGGGTTATATTCACAATACTATTTGTTGAGAAATAAGTTGTAACTCTTTTACCTTGTTTGCAATAGGATTGTGTTGTTACTAGAAATTTTTTTATGGTTAATAATAAATTTGACAAAGTCAGTGATATTGTGAGCAGGGATTTCATTCAGAACAAAATTAACAGTGAAGGGAATGAGCCAAAAATGGAAAGAGGTGGTGACAATGATGGGGATAAAGATTATAGATTAAATCTTTAAAAAATTTGTTCATTCATTCAATGAGTATCCAATAAATTTCATTCAATAAGTAGTCATTTGATAATTATCTATTTGATAAGTATTCATTAAATTCTAGGCATTGTGCCGCTTACTTGATTATTTAAATGCATATATATTTGCCTTAAAGTGTACTAAACAATAGCATTTTCTAATACTTTTATTTTTCATGTATAGCAAGAAGCATCCAGTATATTGAGGTGGGTTCCAGACCGGAAGTCATACAACTTTGGTTCTGCTCTTTAAGTGTATCATTTTGTGTTGAGCAAGCAACACAGCCTCCTTGATGATAGAATGAGAATATAAACAAAGAAACAAACAAATAAAGATACAAAAAACTCTCTGTCCTTTTCCTTGGCAGAGTTACTGTGGACATCATGGAATTCATTCAATGATGAATTTTTGAACTGCGCTGCCTTATTTACATGCAGGGATTGAAACTATTTTTGTTGACCTGTGTACTGTTTGTGGCAGGCCCGTAAGTACATCATGGACTCTATGGGAGAAAAATATGCGGAAGGAGTTATCCTGGACTTGGAAAAGACATGGGAGGAATCTGATCCACGGACACCACTCATCTGTCTCCTGTCTATGGGCTCAGACCCCACGGATTCCATCATTGCCTTGGGGAAGAGATTAAAAATAGAAACCCGTTATGTGTCCATGGGCCAGGGCCAGGAGGTCCATGCTCGGAAGCTCTTGCAGCAGACCATGGCAAATGTAAGACTGAATGTCTGTGCTATGCTGTTGATATTACAGGTGAAGGGATAGCAATGCAGAAAAGAAATTATGAATCACCAGGAGTTTGAATTTATGTGCTGCATGCTGTTTACTAAACAGGGAAAGGTATGATGTCTTTTGGAAAATTTTCATGGAGAAACAGATACAAACTTAAAACTTTATACTGAGCTTTGACCTGTATGGAAAACTTATCCAACCAGAACATCTGATTTCTCAGTTTATATAATACAGATATTATTGTACTTAGAATAAAAACCACTTTCATTAACAAAACATTTGTTTAATTTGAATTTAAAATAATTACATAATTAATAATTGTAGTTTCGGGCAGGTAATTTTTTAGCAGTTTAAATGGATCATTTCTAACCTTCATTTTGTCCATGTTTTCTGTTTAATAGTTTAATTTCAAGTAGAAAAAGTATTTTTATGACCATGCTCATAACTTTTAAAACAATAGTGTTTAAAAAGCTCTATAAAAAAGCTTGTATTAAAAGTTTTGAGGCAATACGGGAGAATAAACCAAGTATTTAGCAAAATGGTCTACTTGGTTAGATGAAAATAAAATCAGATAAAAATAAAACATATAATACAGAGTATGACAATCCCAAAGAAAACAACATGGCTAAAGGATTCCATGGGTGATGATGATGTATCGGAGTTTTCAGCTAAGAAACTTAGATCAGGATTTACCTCTACGCTAGATGAAAGAGAGCCACCAAAGCTTTGTTGTTGTTATTATGTTTTATATTTAATTTTTTTTGAATTATAGAATTATAGACAATGTCAATTGAATTTTTCAAAGGGCAAAATCTAGATAGTTTATTAAGTAGTAAATACTATATAATTTCTGAAGAAAATACAAGGGACTAGGTAAACTCCTTAAATTACCTGTTTTTTTTTTTTTTGGTCATGATGTATTTTATTTTGATAAGCACCTAAATTCAGTTTGCTAAGATTTTTTTTCTGTATTGAAGTATACTTTACATATCATGCCTTTACCCCATTTTAAGTGTACAATTAAATGATTTTCACTGAATTTACTGAGGTGTACAGTTAATCACATAAATCAGTTTTAGAGGAATTCCTTCCCCCTATTGAGACCCCTAATTCCGCTCCCCAACTACTTTTCAAGCACGTCCCACCCCTCCACAGTGCCCACCACATCGCTCAGACGTGGGTTTACCCCCCACCCCCCAAATCCCTAGTGATCACTCCCACCATTTGAGCACTATAGTGTTAATCAGTCAATACCAGTTTGATGGGCGAGTACAAGTGGGGCCCATTCTTTGGGTCTTGTGTCACCTCACTTTGAATAATGGTAATTACCTGTTTTTATATGTAATTCTACTAAGATTTTCGATCTGGTGCTTGATTTTCTTTTCAGAAAAAGAAATAACTCATACTACTCTAGTTAATGATCCAAAACAAGTTACAGGACATTATGTCAATATTATGATCTGGACATTGTAGATGATGTTAGCAAAAATAGCCTATAGATTAGATATTGAGGAAATTTTTATTGCTTGACTCCAAATTTTGCCTGAGTTGCTTTACACAAAGAGTATTCCTATAGAATAATGTATGCAAAATATATGGCTTATTATTTTCTAAGGCTCTTTCTCTTAGAGGTGGTCAGATTTTCAGGGACGGTTCTTACACATTCTAAAGGATGTATGTCTGACTGCTAGCATTCTGAGAACTAGTGGGAGAAGGTAGGTAGCAGGTCTCCACATTAATTCAGCAGGTACCTGTTTCACTCATTTTCAGTGTGGTACCTATTCTCTTAATAAGCCGGTGGCCTCTATTCCAGACCACCCTGTCTGTTTTGCCGTCTAAAGAAAATCAATTTCCTTTTTCATTAGGGGAGGTGAGAACATGTTGGGGGCTAGACTTTTAATCTTCTTCTTTTAGCCAACTTTTCCCCCCACTTCCAGAGGTACCTGGTGCCACCTTTTCTTGAGAATTTTGGGAGTTACGTGGTATAAATCAGCTTTCCCTAAATGCCAGTTTGGGATTCAGCTTTCTTGAGTCAGTTTTAAATGCTATTGATATTGTCTTCACCCTCACTGCCTTTGTCTGTAAGAGTTCATGCCTTAAAAAAGAAAACCCTTCATTGAAGTTTTAATGGAATTTAAGAAGGGGGCTGAGCTGAGTATATGTTTTCAATCAACCATCTTTACTTGAAAGTACTATTATCTCTTTTTTATGTTTTGCTTTGGTTATTTTCATGACTGCTACCATATAGTACAATTACAATTGGCATGCTTGTATATGTGGGACAAATGCTTGGACCAGGAAAAAAATATAACTTAATCTCAATTAAACATCATTGTATCCTTAGGTTTGACCTAGATTAATTTAACGTAGTCGGTGTGCTTTTCTACTAAATTCTAATCATTTGATTTCTAAAGAACCTAGTGATTTAAATCTCTATGTAAAACACAAAATCACCTAATTTGCATTTACTGTTGTTGACTTAGGGAGGGTGGGCACTTCTGCAGAACTGCCATCTGGGACTTGATTTCATGGATGAGCTGATGGACATAATTATAGAAACCGAGATTGTACATGGCGCTTTCCGTCTTTGGGTGACCACCGAGGTCCATAAGCAGTTTCCCATTACACTCCTTCAGATGTCCATTAAATTTGCCAATGAGCCTCCACAGGGCCTCCGGGCAGGACTGAAAAGAACATATGGCGGTGAGTCTATGAGAGTTTTTAATTAGCTGGGATACAGTTTCACCAAGTAGTGCTATTATTTAGCCTGATGGGGAGGTGGTGGTCCCCTTTTGTCATGTTCCCTGTGGAATATGTCCCAGCAGTGTTGGGGAGTCAGAGCTCAGATTCCCCACCTTCAGTTTTCCTATTTTCCCAGTATTGCTCTGTTTAAGCCTATTCTGTTCTCTAGCAAGACACCTGCCTTTTCTGCTGACATCAAGAATTGACAGAAGAATTGTTGTTGTTTACGGTCTTCGTGCTGCATACCCAAAGTAGTGCAGTAGCCTCTTCCAAGAGCAGGGTCTGCATTAAAGCGACAGCCTGCCTTCATTTCATTAGGGCCGTGGATCAGAACGTGAGCGAAGTTAAAACTCAAATAGCCATCAGGTCCATTAACATTGGACTACTTTGACAGAGTAGGTTTTTGAATGTAACAAGATAAGTCAACTTGAGTGGCAATATATTTTGGGAAATCAGCTCACTACAATTTGTGACTGTAAACATTGTACTGTAAATGCTTTTTAGTTTTCCCCCAATAAAAAAAAAAAAAGAAAACTAAAAAAAAAAAAAACTCAAATAGCAACAAAAACAGACAAAAGTGGCCCTCTGGTCATGCCTGGCACTGAGATTGTTCTCTCTGCTTGCTCTTCCTCTGATTCATAGCTTTGTGTCTGGGACTTGTGGTCGTGTAAAGAGTGTGGGACTTGGAATCAGGAGTCCTGATTCTGGGCCTTCCTGGTGACAAACACCTTGTTCTCTTGGGTGCTAGTCGCTCACATAACTTGCGTTTCAATGTTCTCATATGTAAAACAGGGAAAATAAAATCTATCCAGGAGGAGTGAAATAGATTGTAACTAAAATAGTGTGTGTTTAATAATAAGAAAAAATATAATTATTGTACTTTAATATGGAAAAGTCTGTGAAGAGAATTTTTGGGGAGTTGCTAGCAAGACTCAAATTCTTGCCAATCTGTAAGATAATGTGGGGATAAGACAGAGGGGGAAGGATAATGACAGTTAAAAATAAATCAAATAATATGTAATTATGTATTCAATATAATATATAACTATATAATAATCATTATTTGGGACATGTTTTCTGGTTGCAACGAGCCTGAATACACACTATTTTAATTAACATTAAATTAATTAAAGGTGTATACCCCAAATATACATCCAAAATAATAATACAATAATAATTATTGTTAGTGGTAGTTATAGAATTTATTTTAACTGCATTGCTCTTTCATCTCAACTTTCTCTACACATTATCTTGGTAGATTGGCAAGAACTTGAACCATGTTAGAAGGCTCCTTGCCTCCACCCCCAAATCTCTTTGAAAAATTTTCAGAGGGAAATGGCCTCTGGACACCCAGAAGTTAAATTATAATTGTCATGTGAGTATAGTAAAAACAATTCAAAATAAACAAAGTTTAATATCAGGAATTTACAATAGTAATTACTTATAAAAGTAATAAAAAATAAAGACATTTGAGAGATGATACATTTTTCACCCAACTGACCACAACAGGTGTGAGCCAAGACCTGCTGGACGTGAGCTCTGGGGCCCAGTGGAAGCCCTTGCTGTACGCCGTGGCTTTCCTGCACTCCACCGTCCAGGAGAGGCGCAAGTTTGGCCCCCTGGGGTGGAATATCCCCTATGAATTTAATCAAGCGGACTTTAATGCCACTGTGCAGTTCATCCAAAAGCACCTGGATGACATGGATATCAAAAAGGTACTGCCGTGCACGCCTCCTGCTCCTGGTGCTTGTGGGCCTGGGTTGCTGAGCGCCATGGGAACACTTAGCTTTGGGGAAAACCAGCTGAGAGTGAGGATTTGCTGTGCTTGCAAAGTCATCTTGAAGTCCTAGCAATTTGGGTCATACTTGCCTCTTGATTTCAGGAAAAAAAAAAAGAAAAATTTTGATTATCATTTTATTTCTCAACGGCAAGTTGACATTTTGAATATGACGACCTAAGAGAAGCTCTTGTTGGCAGGTTGGGTGGAGAAACTTGTTTTTTACAATCCTAAAAAATGAAAATAAGAGCCTAGATTGTGTTTGAAGTGTGTGCTTTTTAAAGAACTGCCTGAATGTTATCAAAAAACAAACTCTTTTTCTGTTAACATTAAAGTATGAAAACATGTGAATGCATTAAGAGAGTCTATCTCAAATCATGGGCGTGAGATCTGAGTAACCCTTCCTGTTTGCCTGTTTAATTTTGTCTCTATACTTTCTCTTCACTTGACTGATGAAGAAGGGCTGACTGAAAGACATGGGTGAAAGTGGATACATGCATGTTTCTTGGCAGGGAAAATAACGAGGAGCCAGCCATCAGTTCTACACAATGACTCTATAATTTTTCCCAGGGCATCTCCTGGACCACCATCCACTACATGATAGGAGAGATTCAGTATGGAGGTAGGGTCACTGATGACTACGATAAGAGACTGCTGAACGCATTTGCTAAAGTTTGGTTCAGTGAAAACATGTTTGGACCAGATTTCAGTTTTTACCAAGAATATAATATTCCCAAATGCAGCACAGTGGATAACTATCTTCAATATATCCAGGTTTGTCAACTTCAGAATCTTATGCATAATGCAAATGTCTGTAGCCATATGACCTTTTTGATATGTATTGACGCTGTGTATACTGCTTTTAAATGAAGTGTTCATGGTGATATATACTAAAGCTTTTTCTATAGATGCTTTCTTCATATTTTTATATTCACATGATGATTGAAATATTTATATTTGTTCTGAGTGTGTGTTGTGTGTGAATTCTTTCTCCATCTTCCTTCTGTTTTAATGCTTCAGGGAGGAATTTTCTTTGGGGAGTTGATAGATTGAGCAGATTTAGAACAAGGAGACGGACACAGATCACCTGGAGCTCTATGCCCGTGAGACGTCAGCTACCACAGCAGGAGGGCAAAGGCAGCTTCTAGACTCAATCTTTTCTAGTTTTCAATCCTCTTGACTAATCTTGTGACATCTATTCCTTAATGCTGGCCTAATGAACTGTGTAGGGATGGGTCCAGCAACCTGTTCTGTATGAGAGTTTCCTCTAAGACAGGGGTTCTCAGCCTCGGCACAGTTGACATTTGGGCTGGAAAGTTCTCTGTTGCAGGGCTGCCTGTGCATCGTAGGGTGTCTAGAGCATCCCTGGGCTCTGCCCACCAGAGGCCAGTAGCAGGCCCTACACACCTGGGGGAACCAAAAATGTCTCCTGACATTGCCAAATGTCCGCTGAGGGGCAAAATTGTCCCTGGTTGAGAAACATCGCTCTAAGAAGAAGGTAGATTTTGACAGGAAATTTGGAAATATGTAGAGAAAAGAAATCTGATTTTCAAGTTGACTACATTTTCTGTCTCTATATCTTAAATTTATTAGAACATTGTTTAGCAGTGTCTTTGGTCTCTAAGAATTATTTCAGAGTAAATAAACTAAAGCACAATAGCCCCAAAAGGCTAAACGTATCAGTATATTTACAGGGTTTTTTGATATATAAATGTAATGAGTTTATTGTATATTATCACCTCTATATTTTTATTAATTCAAATCAATTTGTCTTAATGTACTGCATGTGTTTTTAAATCATCAGCACTGAATAGCAAATGTGCTTATGAAGGTATAAATTTAGGGGTGCCTGAACATGTATACATTCTTTATATGCTCCCCATTTCACAGTGCATTTGAGATAACCCATAAGAAGACATTGTGTAAAAGAGCATAAAATAAGGGAGGAGAAAGGAGGGGAAATATGAATATGACACTAATTAAGGATAAGATTCATACATGTATGTCAAGTTGTAGGTGAATTTGCCTTCTTTTTTAAATGATTGGGGGAGGTTTTGCTTGTTCTGCTTCTGGCTGTTTCTCACGCTCCATCTCTCTGTTTTTCTCTCTGACTCTATTGCTCTTGCAATATTTCTCTCTTTTCCTAGTCTCTGTCTTTTTTCCCTGGGAGAGTACAACTCCCACCTGCGGCCGTATTGGGCCATGATTACTGAAACTGTCATTTCCTGGTATCTTATAAACATAGTAACCATTAGTTAGACAGCATTTATTTAAACAACTGGTTTGAACTAGATTAGACTATCAGATAACAAAATACCAACCCACAGCTCCCTTCCTACTTCACATATCATAAAACAAGGCAGTATCTCTTTGATTCGATTTTGCTTCAGGAGTAGACTTTAAAGAATCATGAGCCTGTTTTTTTTTATGTTTCTCAATGTTAATTCTGTTTTCAAGGCAACTTTTGATTCTTTTCTGGAGGAATTATTGAGGTTTGTAGCCTGACACAAATAAGACATAGCATGTAAATGCTTATCCTAATAAAAGCACTTTTATTTCCCGAGACAGTATGATTTAACGCGTGCTTACCCTGGGGTGTTTGTCCTTCAGAGCTTGCCCGCCTACGACAGCCCCGAGGTATTCGGGCTGCACCCCAACGCCGACATCACCTACCAGAGCAAGCTGGCCAAGGACGTGCTGGACGCCGTCCTTGGCATCCAGCCCAAGGACAGCTCTGGCGCCGGGGATGAGACCCGGGAGGCGGTGGTGGCCCGTCTGGCCGACGACATGCTGGAGAAGCTGCCCCCGGACTACGGCCCCTTTGAAGTGAGTTCATGAAACAATCCTGACCGAGTGTCAGCTGGGCATGTGTCTGTTTGGGGAAGTGAGGAAGAAGAAAGGAGGGAAAAAATTAATTTTTCCAAAATTATAAAAAATTATTTTAAAAACAGGCTTCTTAAAGAGCCAGAAAATACTTGCCATCAAATTGGTACTGATTAACACTATGGTGTTCAAATGGTGGTGGTGTTCACTAGGGATTTGGGGCGTGGGGTGTAAACCCGTGTCTGAGCGATGTGGTGGGCACTGTGGAGGGAAGGGACGTGCTTGAAAAGTAGTTGGGGAGTGGAATTAGGGGTCTTAATAGGGGGAAGGAATTCCTCTAAAACTGATTTATGTGATTAACTGTACATCTTGGTAAATTCACTAAAAATCATTTGATTGTACACTTAAAAAAATAAATAAAATGCAGTAGATAAAAAATAAAAATAAAAAAGTAAAAAACAGAAATTTTTGAATCCATCAATGTGTTTCAAAATATAAACAATAAGGAAACCTGCTGAGAATGTTAATTTTTATTGTTAATTTACAAGCATGTACTGACGGATTAGGATTGCTTTTCCAGAACCTTCCCCAAGGTACTTTATGTTGTCATTTGTTCAAAGGAAAGCCATATATTTTCAGAGTAATGCACCTGATTAGAAAAAAAATACATGTTGTGTAGTTTAATGGACACCTGAAAATTCAGGTCTTTTTAATTTTGGGGAGTCTATATCTGTATCATTCCTCTCTGCACCTTCTTCATCTCACTGGTTTTGAAAATTGATGCATTTTATTGTATAAGTAGCTTTTAAGCAAATTTATGATTTTGAAAGTTAATTTTTAGATATTTTAATGAATACTGTAAAAAGATTTACCCTGATAGTATTTTTTAAAATCTTTGATAAAACCAGAAGTAAGTGGCTTGCTTTCCCTGTAGTCTTAAGAGATGATGTGGACAATCGTGTGACACTTTTGGCACAGAGCCACCATGTTTCTTTGTACCTTGTCCCTTTTCCACTTGGTTTTCAAATGGAATCCTGTAGCGTTTTGTGTCTTTTGCATCCTACCATTTTCTACTAAGCGGGCAATTTTGGCTGCTGGTACTGTGGTCAAACTCCAGGACCTGTCATCAAGGGGATAATTTTCCTGAAAGAATCTCTGATAACTTGCTTGGAGAAAATCAATACTGTTATCAGCTTTCATAAGCACTCTTCATTATAGGATCAGGAAAGAGGTCATTCACAACTAACAGGGGTTTACATATTTATGAAGCAATAAAAATATCTAAAAATAGAAAAAGGGCTACATAAATAAGCATAGAAAGTAGCAGCATTTAGAAGAGTCTCTTTCTTTTTGCTGAATTTGTCAGTGCTACCTTAGGATAAAGCAAATCAGCCTAGCACAATATCTGATATAGCGAGTGCTCTCACCAAATACCTGTAGGATGATAATGAATGGATGGATGGGTGGGTGGAAAGGTGGATGTGGGGATGCTTTCATCGAAAAAAAAAAGAAAGCTTTTAAAATGGAAGTCTAGTTTTTTGAGACAATTAGCAGAATGTTTGTATGTGTACATGTCTGCTTGTGTATGTCTGTGTGTGACAGTAAGTGAATATTTCCCAGTGAATGCATTTGCTTTTTGGAAGACTGCATGATTGTGGTCATGCATTTTACATTCTTCTGTGAATTTGTGGCTGCCTGTTCTTTCCCACATGGTATGAAAATTTGGACTGGTCGTCTAACAGGTGTTTTCTTTCTTCTTTTTTTTCTGCCATTAAAAAAAAATAAAGGCTTATTATTTATGGAATTATAAGAATTTGGGCCTCTTCAGAAGCCCCAGGGCACCAGCTCCATAAAAATCCTTAGTAGCTGTCTAATCTCTAATGCATGCTTTGAATGTCTCCATGGCAGGTAAAAGAGAGGCTGCAGAAGATGGGGCCATTCCAGCCAATGAACATTTTCCTCAGGCAGGAAATAGACAGAATGCAAAGGGTGCTCAGCCTTGTCCGGAGCACCCTGACTGAGCTAAAACTTGCTATTGACGGCACCATTATCATGAGCGAAAATCTACGAGATGCACTAGATTGCATGTTTGATGCCAGAATCCCTGCTTGGTGGAAAAAAGTACGTATAAACCTGCTTTTATTCTACCTAATCACTTATTGTTGTGAATAGTTGTAATTGGCAAGTGGAAAGCATCTTAGGATAATTTACTCAAAACGGTTCTTTTGCTTAGGGACTAAGCTCCTTATAGCCCTGTATTTTTAGACTGTAAGTAGGGAAGGAAATTATGTAGCTATTTCCACAATCAGGTGCTTTGCTGGTCAATATACATGCATTATTGCATATAAATTTTGCATTGTATTGCCCTGATTTTATAGATTAGGAACTTGAAGTTGGGAGAGGTTAAGTCTTTTCCCAGAGCACATGTCTAAGAGGTCTAAGAATCAGAATTTAAACCCAAGCCCTTGGACTCCAAAGCCCATGATGTTAATTTCATAGATGGAAATGTGTCAAGACACAAACATACATCAAAAGTCAAACCAAAAAGAAAAAGTCCCTGCTGTGCCTGTAAATATGGTGTATAGTATGTGTATCTCAAAATAATAAGATAATAATTTAACAGCATGCTTACTGATTACCTGTTGGTAATTGTGCTAAAGACAGATATAGTTTTAAGGAATAATTTTCTACTTGGGAAGGTAAAATAAGTCCCTGAGTGTCTTTATAAGTAGAAAAATAAGTGTGTTTTAGGAGAGGACATTTGAGCGGACGGAGCCTAAATGACATTCTTCTCTTTGTGCTGTATTTGAGTGTGTGTTGTGTCGTGTATGCACACCCATTTTATGGGAAAATGTAAGTGAGATTGTGAAGATTGATTATGATCGAAAAAATAATCGGGAAAAGAGTGAGCATTGTTGCTGTCTGCTAGAACATATTTCCTGGGAAAATCTGGATCTGCCACCGGCTTGTTTTCCCTCTGACCACTGCCATCATGCAGGGCGACCCCACCCACAGTGTGAACCCATCACGTGCTGGCCTGACAGCTCACTCGTCCAGTGTCTCTGCTCCCAAGACTCTCCCTTCTTCTCCACTTCACGATGTGTATGCCCCGCCATACCTGAAGTTTAGAAGGAGGAGAAAACTAGGACATAAATGCAGGTATAGGGACGTGACAGGATTCAGTCCTTTACAATCTGAAGTTACGGATGTAAATGAAACCGTGGAAGGAATATAGGAATGGAAAAAAAACATGCTCCTCCCAACAGGACAGTGTTTGAAGAGGACAAGATTTAAAGTGTGAGTGTGGGAGTAGGGGAGTGAAATGGGATGTTCATTAGAGTCACTACAGAGCAGAAGGTCATGAGATAAGAAAGTAGGATGTTAAATGTGTCATTCACATGGATGCTGAAGTCACCCTAAAATGATTCATAAAAGTAAATGAAGGCAGCATATGGGTTGCATGAACTTACCCTGGGCCAGAATACCTGGGTTCAAATCATCTCTCTTCCGAGCTGTGCAACCTGGGGTAAGCTAATTGGCTTGTTGTGCCTCAATTTCCTTATCTGTACAATGATAAAATGGAAATGATAGCATTAGGTAATTCCTAGCATTTTTGTGATGATTAAATGAGTTGATATATATAAAGTTCTTTGAACAATGCCTGGGATATGGCCAGTGCTATGTAAGTGCTGTGGTTATTATTAGCAAAACCAGATCACCACTACCAGTGCAACGACCACCACCATCACTACCTCCACCGTCACTACTGCCACCACCTGCATCTGCACCACCACCACCAACCACCACCACCTTCATCACCACCACCTCTACCAACAGCAACACCATCGTGATGACCACCACCGTCATCACCACCACCTTACCAACAGCAACACCATCATGATGACCACCACCACCTCCACCTCCACCTCTACCACCACCACCATCACTACCTCTGTCATCAGTACTGCTACCACCTGCACCATCATCATCATCACCACTTCTACCAACAACACCAGTATGACAATCACCTCCACCTCCACCACTGCCAACTTCACCACCATCACCACCACTACCACCAACACCATCATCATCATCATCCTCATGATTATTTGGGGGATTGAGTGTAAGAGTAAACCAGAAGCCAAATTCCTTGATGAATAAAAGGCAGTGACCAGTAGGTGACAGAAACCAGAAGGGGTAAGGACGGTGTGTCCACATGACATGAGACTCAAAGGAAGAGAATGTTGTGACATAATGACCTGACAATCACAGTCAGAAATGACAAGGGCATCTACTCCTGCCCTGGTTCTGAGGGCTGTGGGGTATGAGGAAAGCAGCAGCCTACATTTTGAGAAGGCTGCAAAGGAATCAGTCTGTCCTGGGTGGAGGTGGGGAACAGACTTCAATCAAGAGAGGGGTGGAGAAATGCTCAGGAAAGAGCTGAAGATCTAGAGGAGTTTTCTGGCCATGGCCCTGAAGATGCTGAAGGGCCATTGGGAAGGCTTGGGAGGCAGGAGGGCTGGGGTTGGATCAGATTGAGGGAGGCTCAGGGAGGGCAGCATGTAGAGGTAAAATTGGGGCACGGAGGAGGCTTGGCTCTCTGCTGGCTACCTGGCTAAATGAGAAGATCATAGGACTTGTTTAGTGTAGAGCCTTGGATATCTCACCCAGGGTGTCGGCAGATTCCAAGGCAGTGAGTGCTGCAGACAGCATAGTAAGTAGGGTGGCTTCTTGTCATCTTTTTCATCTTATTTTCTTATTTTATGACACCACCATCCATCCCTCCGGCCACATGGCTTACAAACTCAGAATCAGCTTTGACTAGACTCCTTTATTTCCTTCTCACATTCAACAAATTCATTGCCAAGGGCGAGGAGTTTTCTGCCTGGATTGCCCCTTCTCATTGCCAAGGACAGAGGGAGAACCTTTCGGGTCACTGGCTTTTCCTGGTTCATTCCCCGTGAAACCAGCTCCCCCAGCCCAGCCAGCACTTGGTAGGCTCTGGAACAGGAATCTTTGCCAGGAGACAATCTCATTAACAGCTCCCTCTGCCCTCAGACCAAATGTAGTATAAACACATCTGTTTAACACCACTGTAAAGAGAGGATAGAATGAGTTATTTAATTCTTAAATTATGTTCTTTTTAGTCAGGTTTTTATTTGACTCAACTTCATTATCAGTCTTTGGAATCTCAGTAGCTCTTGAAAAATAGGCAAATTAATTCTTAAGATATTTGAAATTCAAGTGGCATACCTACATAGGTTGATTGCTACATTTATTCGTACATAAAATATTACAATTACAGTAAAATGTTATAAATCTATGATTTAGAGATACCTACTAGTGCCGCTGCTGATAACATTAATGACATATCCATGCTGATTGTCATAATAGAAATGCCACAAATGGATTCGGGGGAAAGTTAGAGGCAATAAATGCAAATAATTTGTGGATGGTAAAGGGACCTGGGTTTCCTTCTTTTGCTCCTTAATGAGAGGAAATAAAAGTGTATTTTAAAGGGACAAACACTCCAGAAAAATAGCTGTTTTTTACTTCATTAAAAATAAGTAGAGCAAGTCTTCTACTATTTATTATCCACAGACTATATTTTATAGTGCTGATGATTTATCTTGATGAGGCCATGAACATATTATGTAAATAAAAATCCTATTTTATATTGTATTGATTGAAATTGTGACCTAAGGAAAAACTGGTAGAAGCCTGTTAAATTTAATTCAATAAATTGTTTTTATTCCTTTATAGCAGAATTAGGGATGAATATATTGGTAAGTGGAAAATGATTCAGTTAACATCAGGCATCTTGAACAGCTCTGTGAATTGATCTGTTACTCATGTGACAATTATCTGGTTCTATTATATCTTGGTGTCATTAATATCATTAAGGAGAAAAAATAATTTGGAAAGCTTACATGTCAGAATCCAAGGGAAATTAATTCATGGCTTAGGGACTTTTTCGTTTTAAAAGTGAAATTGATATTTCATCATTATTTTTCAGTGAACATAGCCAGTTTACACTGCAGAATTAAACTTACACCAATTAATCATGTTAATGTATGCATTTCAGGCTTCTTGGGTTTCAAGTACGCTGGGCTTCTGGTTCACTGAACTGATAGAAAGAAACAGCCAATTTACCTCTTGGGTTTTCAATGGCCGACCCCACTGCTTTTGGATGACAGGCTTTTTTAACCCCCAGGGATTTTTAACTGCAATGCGACAGGTAATAGCTCTGATTTGCACCCGTTGTGTTATTATAACTTTCCTCTACAGGGTTTTCTTCTTTCATTATAGTTTTAAAGACTATAACAAGACAGAAAATGACTCTCTCTTTTTGGTACCAGCAGTTATATTGTCATGAACATAAATCCAGCCACTTGTTCTCAGGCTGCTAGCTTGAATTTTAAAATATTTGTTATTTTTGTATTTGATTTGATTTTCTATTTTTTTAAAGTCTAAGTAGTTAAGTTAGAACATAGGCATTTTTTGATGGGAGAATTTTTTTAATTCTTTAAATATTTTTCTACTTCCTTTGAATTAGGGAAATTGGGAGTTAAACTTTCATTGTTATTATGCCCTTTCTATTAAGGCAAAGCTCTAATTGTTGCTTTTATCCTTTGCTGCCCTGAATAGGAAATAACTCGAGCCAACAAAGGCTGGGCTCTGGACAACATGGTGCTTTGCAACGAAGTCACCAAATGGATGAAGGATGACATTTCTGCCCCTCCCACAGAGGGTGTCTATGTCTATGGCTTGTATCTTGAAGGTGCTGGCTGGGACAAGAGGAACATGAAACTCATTGAATCAAAACCCAAAGTGCTCTTTGAGCTGATGCCTGTCATAAGGATTTATGCAGAAAACAACAGTAAGTTGTCTTGTACATTCAGTGAGGGTGGGTATTGTTGGGTTGGATGACATTATAAGCATAGGAATTTATTATTTTTGTTATCATGTAATACAGATTTTGCTGTTTTATGAACGAGCTCTATATTCACACCCATGTTTAACGAGGAGTTATTGGTCTCTGGACACTTTCTTAAGTGCTATTGGGGAGGCTATAGTTCTAGATAGTTCTTGCTTATCTAATAAAGCAGATAAAATATACATAGGCACTCATGAAACATTCACTGATGAGATGAGAAAGAAATGTTTGGCATAGTTAATATATGGTGGGAAAAGAGGGTAAGATAACAGACCAAGTGGTCAGGGGCTGGGTTGTAGGAGTTTTGGGCCTCCCTGGGCTTTAAAGCATGGATATGTGAGGTGGGGTGAGTGGTGATAAGAAAATGCTCCAGGTGGGACAGCACACGGCTCACCTGGAGGCTGTGGCTCTACCAGCTTGGTAGAGATTTGAGCCAGGTTGTGAAATCCAGATTGAATTCAGGTGAATTGAGTTTAGTCCTATAGCCAGTGGTAAAATGCTGGATTCTTATTTCAGCCTTTGAATGTAATAACATGTCTGTGAAGCACACGATATTAGACTTTGACATAATCATCAAAGCTGTATTTGACAAGTCTAAAAATACATGAACTATTTCCCATTGTTGGCTTGACATTTTCTGGAGGCTTTTTTTTTTTGTTGTGTTTAGCTCAGCTAATATCTCTTCAGCAATAACCACCTTTTAGCGCACAAGGGAATTATCTGTTCATTTTAGAAGCATAAACCATAAACTCTACAGGTAGCCATGATAGGGGATCTCAAGGAACTACTGAGTTTATGATAGAAGCACAAAAGATTATAACAAGTAAAGGGATAAAATAATCTCTCTTTAAAAGGTAAGCTGGTAATATGTCCAATCCTTAGATAAGTAACACGCTTGAAAACATGGGTCAGGGAAAAGAGTTTATAAACAATAAGCATTTATTTGTATGCAAACATTTGCTGGATGCTTAATAGATACCAGCCATGACCTTCGGTGCTAGGGATATGAAGAGAATTAAGAACAGGGCTGTCCACAGGAACTCCCAGTCTAGTGAAGGAGACCTATAAGTAAATAAATAATCAAAATAGAAATGCATAAATGTTACCATAGAGATACATGCAGGATGCTCAGGGAGCCTGGAAGGAAAACAACTGTGTCTGGGAGGTTAGGAGAGATTGCTTTTGAGATGTGCTCTGGAGGATAAGAATGAGTGTGATAGGGAAAGCCTTTTGTTGGCTGAAGGAAAGAGCTTATAGCTTACCTGATCCTTCACTGACTATTTATCTGGCACCGACCATCTGCCAAGCACTGCTCTAGTGCTGGGTATGCAGCAATGAAAATAGACCAGGCAGACTTCCCACTCACATGGAGCTCGGTCTCAAAGAGGGGGTGATAGCCATAAAAGAAGCAAACATAGTTGACCTTGTTACTTGCAGATTCTGTATTTGTGAATTAGCCTACATGCTCAAATTTCTTTGTAATGCCAAAACTGATACTCCTGTTACTGTCTTGGCCATTCACAGATGCTCACAGAGCAGCAAAAAATTAGAGTTGCCTGACACGCATGTTCCCAGCTTATGCTGTATAAGGTGACAGTCTGCCTTCTTGTTTCAGCTCTCATACTCTATTTAGTGCCATGTTTTCAATTTTTTATACTTTTTCTCTCTTGAAAATGTCCCCCAAGTATAGTGCTTAAATGCTGTCTACTGTTTCCAAGCACAAGAAGACCATGGTGTACCTTATGGAAAATATTTGTGCTGGATAAACTTCCTTCAAGCATGTGTGCTGTTGGACTCGAGTTTAATGTTAATGAATCAACAATGTATGTTTAAACACTGCCTTTAAACAGAGGCACACATAGAACAAGACTATATATTGATTGGTTGATGAAAATGTTGTGACCAGAGGCTTGCAGGAAACTAACCCTGTTATTTCCTCTAGGAGCAGTGGCTCAGCATTCATTAATTCACTGTTTGCGGTGACTTTATAGGGCATAACTGCCATGAATAATGAGAATTGGCTATAAATGAATGTACTGATTTCAGACAGTTCTTGTTTCTCTAAAGAGAACACTCACATACTGTTTTAGTCCATTTTCTGTTGCTATAACAGAATACCACAGACTGGGTAAATTATAGACAATTATAGTTTATTTGGCTCATGGTTCTGGAGACTGGAAAGTCCAAGAGTATGGCGTTAGCATCTGTCAAGGATCATCCCATGGTGAAAGGCAGAAGGCAAAAATGAGTACATGAGACAGAGAGAAGCCCAGGGGCCAAAATCCTTTTATAACTACCCCTGCTTACAGTAACTAACTCACTCCTGAGATAACAACATTAATCCATTCATGAGGGATTCACCCTTAGGGTCCAATAACTTCTTGTTAGGCCTTACCTCCCAACACTTGCACTGGAGATTGAATTTCTAACACATGAAATTTTGGGCAACGCATTCAAGCCATAGCACATGGTGTGCTAGAGTATGAAATAATTTAGAAGTTCAGTGAGGAAGGAACATCGAACTGAGATCCAAGTGACAGAAAGGGGCTGTGCTAATGTCCAGTAGCAAAGGAAAAGTGAGAAGGCATGAGGTGGCAATTGATGTTCTGGGTTTGAGAAACAGAAAGAGTGTGTGGCTGGAGAACAATGATGAAGGGCAAGAGTGGGGAGAGTGAAGTCCGAGGGTGTGTGGGGGAATGCACGATGCATTCCTGGCATGAAAACCAAGGAATTCAGTGGGACATGGGGACTGGCAGGGGTTGAAGATGGCAAAGGAGAGAGAGCCCAAGTATGAAGGGTGTGGTTGACTTTTTTAAGATTTTGAAGTTGCTGTGTGAACGTCATCATCAGATTTTCCTTATGGACAGTGAATGCCCAGAGGAGTGAGGGTGGAGCATAAAAGAGGAGGGTCTGAGACAGAGGGAGCCAAGAGCGAGGCCATTGGAACAGTTTAGCAAATGATGGTGAGTATAGGCAGCAACAAAAGGGTGGAGAGGACAGGAGGGAGGTGGGTATGAACAATAGCTGGGACCTCGAGAAGACCTGAGCATCCTTTGGATGAGAGGAGGGGGGTGGGGAGAGAATTGAGAATGCTTAAGGTTTTTGGATTTCTCATCAGCCTCAGTGTATATGGATATGATTGGCTGGAAGAGACCCTTACACAGAAATTACAAGGATCTTAAAGACAGTGGGATGGCATCCTAGAGTAAGAGCAGTTGGAGCCTATCTTAGTGTAGTTTCTCCAGGCATCTGTGTTCCCAATGGGGCATGTGACTGCCAAGATTTCTCTCCAGGAAGCCTAAGTAGGCTACTTTCAGAGATGAAATGGAAGTTCAATTCCTGCTGTGCCACTACCCCTTTGTATTTAGGCCTATATCACCATTCTGTAAGGACATAATTTGTTCATTATATGTCTCTGACTAGAGATGAGATGCATATAAGAAGTTATTTATGATTTAGGGTGAGCTTTCCAATTTTTTTTTCTTTATTGAAATATACTTTACATATCATGCCTTTACTCCATTTTAAGTGTACAATTAAATGATTTTTAGTGAATTTACCAAGAGCAGAATTAGGGGTCTCAATAGGGGGAAGGAATTCCTCTAAAACTGATTTATGTGATTAACTGTACATCTTGGCTTTCCAATTCTTAAACCAAACTCCATGCCAGTAAAGCCACATTCTCCTGCAGAGGCAGGGAAGGAAGAGCAGCACCCATGTATCCTTGAACTGCATCGCTGCCCCCAGCCTTCTTGGGTCCTGGAAAGCCCATCTCCCCACAGTTCACCCTGACTCTGGTTTCATGCCTACTCCCCTGGGAACATTTGAGTTAGTCTTAGAATCATGACTTCAAATCCATTTCTCTTTGACTAGTGAACAATAGAGGAGGAGAGTGAGCATCTTTCAAAAAGATACCAAGTCTGCACTTGGTTTTGGATAAGATAGTGTGGAGGTGCTCCTGATACATTCAGGAGAGTTGTTTGGTAGACTCTCAAAAATACCAATAAAGACAAAAACAAAATTAAAGGGAAAAGAATCTTACTGATTCTTTTTAATTTGTATTATGTGCCAAGCCTTCCCTGAGACTTTTATAGACATTCCTTTTTTTTTCCTTATAATGATCTTGAAAGGCTATTATCCTTATCCAGATTTTCTCTTTACTTTAGCAAGAAGATTCTAAGTCTCAGGGATGTTAAGTGGTTTGTATACGCTTCAATGGCTGGTAAGCAGTACAGCTGGGATTTAACCTAGGTTTACCTGACTCCAAATCTGGGCTTTTTCCTCTATGCTGGCTGCTCCCAAAAGTTTAGATCTGGGATTTAGAAGATAGGCTCAGTCCAGGATAATTGGATGTCAGCAGTGTTTAGGTAGATAACAAAGCTTCCACATGAAGAAGGTCCTTCAGGTAGAAGACAGAGCTGGGGTAGGGGTTGGAAGAGTTCTCTCTGACATTTATGGAGAGTGTTTTACAGGTGGATTTCACACCATGTCTCCTTTAATCTTCACAACATTTATGTTTGCTTTGAGGACAACAAGCTCAGAAAGGTTTTGTAATGTGTTGAAGGGGCAAATGATCACCCCGGGAGAGCACCAGTGTTTAAAGGATGAAGGAAGAGGAGGCTGTGAAGGGAATAGTTGAGCATCAGATAAGGATCATGAAAGATCTCAGCACACTGCTTGGCGCATGGCGTTGCTCAGAGTTTCTTAGTTGAATCTGGAAGGATAAATGTGTCTGCCTGGGCTTAGGCAAGCACCGACTTGATGCTTTGAATTTATTGGTTCTTAGGGTGGTGTGAAGTCCTGCAGAAGTGGTTATTTTATAGAAACAATAATCAAATGTTCTTTTAGCAAAAAATGGTATTTTAGAAATTTTGCTTTATCATATCATTTCCTGTAATCAACATGCTGTAGAAATATTTCCCTTATAAAATGAAAGAAAAATCTTTCTCAATTTGAGTTAGGTGTTACTTTTTCTTCTTCGTAAAAATCCATGACAATTTGACATTGAACAACTCAGCATGCTAGTAATAAAGAAATAATTGTGTAATACTGGCAATTCTTTATTATTTAAGAGCAGATTTTTATGGCAGAACTGTACTCACCCTGCTGGGCATTAGTTGGTGGTGATGCTCAATAGCAGCAGGTAAAGGAAAAAATAAAATAAGCAAAGGAAAAAGAAATTAATTTCAACATATTTTTAAAAAGAAAACTTTAGTTGTTTCTTTCTTTCTTTCTTTTTTTTTTTGGTAGGAACTTGTTTTGCCACATAGCTTTGTTGTTGAAGAGGCGTTTCTTTAGTGATGGAAAACTAACATTTCTATTACTCTTTTCATGCTATACATTTAATTTTTATTTATTTTTGATAATTATGATATGTTTGATAATTAATTATATAGCATCATAAATGATCCCAAAACACTTCAAGTGCAGCATTTTAAAATTAGAATGCTTATAGTTAATAGTTTTACATTAATATAAAGGGCCATTTCTCAGTTTAAATAATTTGTCATTGAAATTTAGACTCAGCATTCTAGCCCAGGCAACAGAGTGAGAATTGAGTGATATACTCTCAAATGTTTTTTTAAATTCATGTTTCTTGCTAGGGCCTCATGGAAAGGCACTGAGATAATACTAAATTCACCAGGAGGGTAAAGCCATACACACAAATTCTAGATCTTCTATTCTTAAAGCAGACTGGAAAGGGGCAGATATAGGAAAGATGTGGTTTTTTTTTTTTTACAGATTTATTGTATGGGTAGAGTGATACTTCTAAATAAACTTCAGTATTGTAGCTGATGTGATGGGAAAACCATGATTGGAATATTTGGGGGCAATGAGGCAAGACTTATAGGTACCTCTGATCACTAAGTTGGGTGTGAGAGGGGACTCAGGGCCCCTAAAGCTACTAGGGCTATTTATTGCTAAGGAAAAAGCGTGTCCAAGAATGCCCTGTGACTCACTCTGCCCAACACTGTGCAGATGTGGGCCTAGGATGGGGAGAGCCACAAGTGGTGACCAGGAGAGGACACCTTGGCTCCTCAGTCCTGCAGCATCTGATCCACTTTCAGCTTGTAAACCTGGAACTCTGGCTAAGTCATGGGGACCATGAGTTTGGGGAATTTGCTTTAGTGAAAAGTTAGGTGTGTAAGTATATGCACATGTGTGTGCACGTGTGCATGGGTACGTGGAGAGAGAGAGAGAGAGAGAGAGACAGAGAGGGAGGTGGGGGGGAGAGAGGGAGAGAGAGAACATAGCAAGTAACACATTGCAGGCATCTACTACATCCCAGGCATTATACTATACCAGTTATTCACATATATTAACTTATTTAATCTTGACAACTCTTTAAAATATATCAGCTCCATTTTGCAGATGGAGAAATTAAGGTTTAGAGACATTGGTAATTTGCTCATGATTCCTGGCTACCAAGTGGCAAAGCTGGTATCAGAATCACATTCATCTGTCTTGCGGTATATGCAAACCTTTGGGAGTCCCCATGGTTAGTGCTCTGTTTAACACTGCATTTAGAGTCCTCTCGGTACCTGGAATGAAACTTGCAAATAAAGGCTAAACTCAAAACGAGGACAGCTCCCTTGCATGCTGAAGCCCTGAGTTAATTTTTCTCAGGTACTTGGTAAAGTAGACTGTGCGTAGTGGGAGGGCAGTGAGGGCCTCTGCCCCATGCACATGGGCTCTCACTCCTGAAGCTCCTCCGTGCTGCAGGATGAAGGGGCTCACTTCCGTGTTCTCTAGGAAAGGACTGTGAGCTGGGGGCCAGGATATTTAGGTTGTTCTCCTGGCTTCATCACCTCAGCAGCTAGTCATGGGGCTTTGGAGGAGTCTCAAATATGCCACAGATTGAACACAGGTATCTAATTCTCTCTGCTTCATTTTCACACCTTCCTGCAAAGACACAGAAGTACACATGCACAGTACATCCCAGATATTGCAGAGATTAAACGCACAGGCTGTAAATCCATTCTGACCAGGTTTGATTCATAGTTGTCACTATAGCTTTATCATCTTGGACAAGTAATTCATTTCTTTATGTTTCAGCGTTCTAATCTGTAAAATGATCCAATAATAGTACCCACTGCATAGTGTTGTTGACAGAATTAAGCTGACAATGAATGTCAAGCACATAGTAAGCACATAATATATAATTTTAAAATTACTACTATTATTAAAATGTTTAACTCTCATGATTTTTAAATGATTAAAAGAAATACTGTACATCACAGTGAACTGTCAAGTACTTTAAATGTTATTAGTAAAAGTGAGGTTAAATCAAGGAATGATTTAAAGGTTATATAGAGACTATGTAACTTGGTTATTTTGAATATTGTATGGGATATATGTAATGTATTTTAACATTTGGTTGAAAAATGTAGGATATATAGGAAAATTACATAGTTGGAAGAGAAATTTCCCAAGGTGTTTTATCAAAACATTTAGGATCCTAAAGTGTGTAGCTCACCAATTTCCACAACCTCTTTTGTCTGTTCCTCTCTCTGGAACCCTAAGGCTTTAAACAGACCTGGCTGATTTGCTCTACCTACCTAGCATGCTTATTTTTGTCTTCAAAGTTATTTGTATAAGCAGGGGAATGGTTTAGAATCATCTGTTTGTGTAGTTGTTCAGCATCTGTCAGCATTTTCACTATGAAATTACATTTTCGAAGGCTTCCAATCCTGCTGCAGAAGTTTGCTGCGTGCTGGGACTTGGCACGGGCACCTTCAGTTCTGAAGCAATTAAAAATAAATAAAGTTGGATAAATATTTCAGAGAATTATTTTTATTTTTCACTTGCTTATTGAAGGGAATGCTATTTTCCCCTCCATTTTTCTTTTGGGCTTGAAATCTAAGTAGTGAAATAATTCCCAGGGTATAATTATAGTTATCATTAAGTTCAGATGTAAGGCATCAAAGGCTTATTTCAAGGATTATAAAATGGTTGTAAATCAAATTTGCATCAAGAAGAACAATTAGTTATATATTTGTTACATGTTTACAGATTCTAGGATTAAAGGGTTTACATGTATCTGTCAGTATAGTTACTATTAACTACATTCCATGATTTATTGTCATTCCCTTGTTCAGAATTTTTATATATATTTGCCTAATTATTATTACTAGTGATATTCTCAGAGAAATTCAAAAAAATTACACCCAGTCTTAAAGATTAGGCGTTACGTTTTTTTAGGTTGTTTCTAATGGTTAATTTCATGGGTTTAAGCAAACAGAGTTTTAAAATACTATAAAATATCTATGATTGTTTTAGAACAAGGTTTCTCAGACTTGGCACTATTGGCAGTTTTGGTCTGGAAAACTGTTGTGGGAGGAGGTCCTGTGCATTATGGGATGTTAGTAGCATCCCTGGCCTCTAACTAGGAAGATGCTAGTAAGAGGCCCATAGTTGTGATAATCAAAAATGTCACTAGATATTGACAAACGGCCCCTGCAGGTAGAATCACCCCTGGTTGAGAATCACTGCATTAGAAAATTTATTTGATATTGAAACTTACATATATTATCATATTCAAACATTTAACTTCTTCCAATAAAACCAATTAAATCTACAGTGAGTATACAAAAAAAAACCACATGGCACAGTAGGTTGAATCAACTGTTGGGTCAAATAATGAGACTTTAATTTCTGATAGTGCTTTGGTTTTATAATTTGCTAGGAAAAGCCAAGTTTTTGAACAAGTTTGTTTTGGGAAATAAATTAAGTGAATCTGATATATTAACATCACATTAAAAAATTACTGTTTCTGTGTTTCTGTGCCCATTTCAATACTAATTCATGAAAGCAAAATTGTTCTCATAGTTAAATGTGATTTCACCTCAATAGTTATGTGAGAGTCATTTATAATATTGCACTGGCCTTCCAGAAAAGTACAAGGATAGGTACGGACACAACTCTCTCCTTAAAAAATTTATAACCTGGAAGAGAATATAAAATAATACACTACCTCCTGAGATGGATGTTTTGAGTTGTGCAGATAAACTGCTGTGGGCAGCGTGGATTTCACAAGAAACCACTGAAGCTTAAATTCTCAGGCTGCTCCCAAACAGAGGCTCCTTCCAAATCCTAATTTCGTATTTGTAAATTTTTGCTCTTTTTCTTAAAGAAGGCCCCATGAGCTGTGTAAGTGTGAGGCCTCCCAGACCTGGATCAGTCCCTGAGCGTGGGGTGTCCAAGGCTGGAGAGAGAGAGCGAGCTCATAGTTAGAGATGGATGCATTAGAGAGGCTCTCTGGAGGACAGGCATGCACAGGTTGCCTCTCATTCTATATGTGGTTGTGGAAACTGCATCTATTCTTCTACTCCAAAAAGGTAAAAGTGAATCTCAGGGAGCTGAACCATGGCATTATTCTCTGCTTCCCAGCCACGTTTCTTAACCTACCTACATGGACAATTCACAACAACGATTTTGGCAGGGGGTGGGGTTGGGGACTCTCCATCCTGTGATTTAAGTGTGTTGTAGATGGTAGTTCACACAGAGGGTTGAAGATTTTGAAATAATAGTAATGAAGTATTGCCTGATGTCTGATTAAAAGTGACATGGCACTTGTGCCAAAGGCAAGCCATAAGGAAAAAGAGAGGGTGTGTGTGCCCAGGGTTTGGTGCAAGGAAAATGAGAGGAGGGGGATGTGGAGTTGACAGGTGGAAAGCAGAGCAGGAAGCAGGTGGGCAGAGGTTATGTCAGGGACACTGGGCAGGTAGCCAGTGGGGGACCCTGGAAGCTGTCTGGGTATCACCATAGCCAATGACACCGTGTGGGAGTGTCTGCTTCAGATCTAGAAAGAATTGCCCCATTCTGCCAAGCCCATCTCTCTTTGGAATGAGCTTCAGAATGCACAAGCTTGCCTCTGGACTCTCTTTGGGCTCTTAAGTTAGAAATTCATCAAGTTCCTTTCTTTTATGATTTTTTTTTTTTTGTAGCCTTAAGAGATCCTCGGTTTTACTCCTGCCCCATCTATAAGAAACCAGTTCGAACGGACTTGAACTACATTGCCGCCGTGGACCTCAAGACAGCTCAGACCCCTGAACACTGGGTGCTCCGTGGGGTCGCCCTTCTCTGTGATGTCAAGTAACATGGGGGGAGTGCCCCACCCAATACTTTGGAAAATGCAAGATCTGAATTTATTGTAACCTTTATTCCTCTGTGAGTGCTGGACAGTTGTACAAATCAGTTTGCTCATACAGTTACTGAGCTGCGTAGGTTTCCCCCACTCCTTAATAGCATGCTTAATTACATTTTACCTGCTTCATCATTAGTGACCAGTGTCTGTGTTGAAAAGTTATTTAGTGATCTAAAAGTAAAATTTACAACTTCCTAATGAAGTATGGCCCTCAAGTCCACAGTGATGCGTTTTCTTACTTCGCTCTGAAGACTGATGAGAATAAGCAGGCAATGTTTCTCTTGAAGGGATTACTCTTCTGTTAATGTGGCCTGGTAACAGCCAAGTTCTCTCAGGTAACAGGGCAGGTTTGTGCTGATTTTGCTTCTATTGCCTTTTGCATTTAGGTCAGGTTAAGAGATTTATTTTCAGGACTTCAAGCAGCCAATTAAAAATACCTTTTAAAAAAAGAAGGAAACAGAAGAATGTGTTAAGAATGTAAATAGACAATTTATGTAAATCTATCTAATAAACATATAGAATAAGGTTGAATCCTACCCATAATTAATAATGAGATACTGATAGCTCTTATAGTAAAAAGTTAAAGCTAAAAGTGAATCATAGTGTGCTCTCTGTAAAACTGATACACTTACAAGTTGTTAGAGCGATATAAATCTATCCAACCCTTTTGTAAAATAATTAAATTAAATGCAGAAAGAGCCATGAAAATGTTCATGTTTTGATCATCATTTTCTCTATTCCAAGGAAACAATTTAAAAGACTGAAAAAAATTCTATGTAAAATTGTACGTAATAACAGAAAAAAAAACGGAAATGCCTGTGTTCAATAGCAAGGCTATGCTTAAGGAAATTAGTAGGTATTAGGCAGACAGAAAAAAATAATCTTGGAGATTTCACAATATCTATAATTAAATGAAAGATATAATTTTCAAAATATTGAGTACACTGTGATTATAACTATGAAGCACATTTGCACGTGGACAAAAATTAAACAACAATGTGGAAAAATAAAAACGGGCGTGATAGTATGGCAGTAGTTATAGTTGGCTTAAAAATGTAGAAGATAAGAACAGAAAAAGAATAAAACTCTTGGTGTGTAGTGATTTCACATGAGCTTTTATTAATTAGGAAGTATATTATCTAAGGAACTTTTCACATATTTTTATTTTAAATTCTGGTAATGTATTATAAACTGCTTCATCTATAACCTATTGACTAGAAAACTTGGTGAGCATTAAATTAGAACTGTGGTCTACAGACCCTTGGCTAGTTTTGGATCTGTATACCTGCATTTTTTGTGTGTGTGATTTTATGGGAGGTGGCTACCAGGTGACAGGTGGGGGTCCCTTTCCCCAGGCTTCGCCTGTGCACAACCAGTATCATCATTTTATGCTAATGATAATGGGAGTTAGGCCTGAGCTGTTCCTGTGACTCCTACCAACTTAGATGATACTGTTCTCATCTGAGCAGTTTCTTTTGGTGTGGATTAATATATCATTTGATTGGTGTGGACTGTTGTAAAACAATCATTTTATTTTGAAGAACAAGTCATGATAATGTGAACATGATGTGAATTAATAAAACGTCATTAGTAAATGCCTGAATTGTAACTGTTATTTATTAGAAAGGGGGTAATTGGCACTAAGTATTCAGAAATAAGCTTTCTAAACTGGATTTTTAATCAAATAATTTGAAAATGTATAATTCATATAATTTTGTGATACACACCTGTTATTATGTATGTGCAACTCTTGGAGACCCAAGGTAGAAAAGGACACAATGAAAGCAAGTAGGCAGTTTTAGGACTTGGTTTGTCCTGGCGTGTCTCTGCAGCAGTGCCGAGCCAACGAGGCCCTTTCCGCTTAGCTGCTCCACCCTCGCCCTGGCTCCTCCCACCAGGGTGGTAGCTGCTCCACAGAGACAGGTGAGCAAGAAAGGACCAATTGGTTGAATCTGCCGGGTGATGGAGAGAGTCCCCCGTGGCCTTGGACATGGAGAAAACCATAGCCAGGGCTTGGCAGCATTGCAGAGCCATAGAGCAGTCTTCTCATCTGTCTCAATATTGATTTATTTTTAAAGAAGTATTTATTTCATACCTCCTGTGTGTCAGACACTCTACTGCACTGGTGGTACAATGGTGAAAAAAGGATGTCACAGTGCTGGATCTCACAGAATTCACCGCAGAGGAACAGACGCAGAAAATAAGCAATCATTCAGGTACGTATGGGCTTATGCCTAAGCTCAACTTATGATCATATAACATGACATTCATGAGGTATACAGACAGCAGCATACAGATTGTGGGTGAAATGCTATGAGTGAGAATAACAGGGGAGACCTCAGCACATCAGTTGTGTCACTGAGTAGCAGGCAGAAGCCATGCTACAGCGTCTCCATTTATTTTCATTTATTTGAATTTTTTATTGATATTCTCTTCAATTGATGAACCAATTGTATTACGTTGATGGAGTACAATTTGAATATATGTGTACTATGTGGAATGATTAAATCAAGCCAATTTACATATTCATTACCTTACTTGACATTTATTTTGTATTTTTTTAATATAAAATTTACTTTTTTGATTGACACATTGTAATTGTGCACAATTTATGAGGCAAAATTTGATGTTTCAGTACTTATCTGTGTTGCATGATGATTCAGTCAGAGTAGTGAATCCATGAACTCATGCATTTATCATTTCTTTGTGGTGAGAACATTCAAATGCCTTTCTTCTACTTATTTGCCTTTTACTTTTAACTAAAGACACAGAATATAATGGCAGTGAGGTGTTCACCTGAAGCAGAGCAGCCGCTTCACATCCTTACCTGGCTTTCCTCTAGTCCTCTGGTGTCCTTGTATAGCCCACGGCTGCTGGTGACCCTTTCTGTGCAGGTAGGGTCCTTCCAGAATTGAGACAAAACAGAAAGCCTTGTCTCATAAAAGACTGTCCTTTTATGCTTGGGGCGTACATCACCATTCCATAGAAACTTACCTTGGTCCTCTCTGAGCTTCCCTTTAAGGGAAAGTTGGCAAATATTGAACCAACTCTGCGCCTGGGAGGCCACGTCCCATTAGGGAACAACACAGAGCTGTGGTCCACGTGTTCTTGGGCAACATCTCTACCCTGGACTCTCTGTGCCTGCAGAAACCTAATTTGGGCCATAAGGAAAGGCAGCTCTGAGGACGTGACATCTAAATTTAGATTTGAGGGAGGAAAGAAAAATATCTCGGACTCACAAGGACTGATGACTGGCTTCATGCTCCTTGAAGGGAGAAGATGGGCACAGTGTCTGAAGGAAGGTTGATCTGGAGACCTGGCTTGGAGTGGAAGGCTTCTTGCTTTCTCCTTTCTTCCTCCCTCCCTCATTTCCTTGCTTCTTCCATTTCGTAGATTTAGAGGACACAAATGCTTTTTGTTACATAGATGAATTGTGTAGTGGTGAAGTCTGGGCTTTTAACAAACCTGTCACCCGAATAACGTACATTGTACCCAATAGGTAATTTTTCTTTCCTCATCTCCCTCCCACCATCCCCTCTCAGAATCTCCAGTGTTCATTATGACACTCTATATGACCATGCATGCCCACAGCTAAGCTCCCACTTGCGAGTGAGAACATGCAGTGTTTGGTTTTCTGTTCCCAAATTATCTCACTTGGAATAATGGCCTCCTGTTCCATCCAAGTTGTTGCGAAAGACATTATTTCATTCGTTTTTATGGTTGAGTAGTATTTTGCACTTTGTTATGATGGCTGCCAATACAGAGTAGTGGCTGATTGAAATTGCGTGCTTCTAAGTCATCGAAATGAGGAAGTACTTCTTTGTGTTAAATGCTATTTGCAATGCAACAAATCTCATTGCAAAGAATTTAATATTAAAAGACGTGATGAGACAACCACAGATTTTATAGTTAAGTGGCTTGTAGTATTCTACAGTTCAGACAAAATACACACCATCAACAATGTCATCAATGATAAATTTTTGCTCAAAGATGCAGCATTATATAAAACTGGATATCTGAGTGCATACTGATAATGTATTGATAATTTCTGATTTTTTCAACATGAAAACCTTTAGTAGCGATAAAAAATAATAAAGTATATGTGTAAATAGTTTTCTCTTAAAGAAAATCCCCCCCCAAAATCTGCAATACATGTTTTTGCTAAAATGGCCCTGATGAGGTGCATTATTGCTTTTATATTTTTAGTAATTTTCTCTTGTGAGTATTAGGAGTTATTTAAAAAAATAATACTGTGCAACTGATTACTATTGATTAGCAGCCCCTGTCGACACATGAAAATAATACCACTAAGGGTAAACAAATGGTCTTCCAGATTGGGTGAATGCTTTGGGAAACCAGTAAAAAATCAGTAGGTTTTGAAAACATGAAGAAATCTAGTGGCATTCTCGAGCTTTATGTGTTCTGGTCAATTGACTGGCATCTGCTCTGTCCAACCTGTGCCTATCAAGTGTCTATAAATATCTCCAATGAAGAAAGATAGGAAAGAATTCAGAGTCAGCTTTAGAATCAGGTATGAGATTTGGTTAAGAAACTGTGAATTCATCATCATGTTCTCGGTTATCTCAAATGGTGAGAC
>CAUYRT010015929.1:0-17242 GCA_963574885.1 Lepilemur ruficaudatus | reverse complement strand
TCAAGCGATCCTCCTGCCTCAGCCTCCTGAGTAGCTGGGACTACAGGCATGCACCACCATGCCCGGCTGATTTTTTCTATGTATTTTTAGTTGGCCAATTAATTTCTTTCTATTTTAGTAGAGACTGGGTCTCGCTCTTGCTCAGGCTGGTTTCGAACTCCTGACCTTGAGCGATCCTCCCACCTCAGCCTCCCAGAGTGCTAGGATTAGATTTATTACTTTGGACTCTCCAGAGTCCTGTGGCTTTCATTTCACAGGCTTTGTGATATTTTTTGGGTTCCCATCTGGAACAAACCTAACAATTATTGCATTGCCCATAATACTGAAAAACTCAGTCAAACCTAATTTAGTTAGGAGGTGCAGTAGAAAAGGGCGAGAATTTGGCAACTGAGTAGACCTGGTAGTGTTAGGTCTCTGGCTCTTCTTGGGACAAGGGTTCCCTGTTTTGATGCTGTTTCGAGCAATTGCTCCACTTGGGAAGAAGGATGAGGGTGGGTACTCCATTTGGGGGTCGCCCCACCGTTACTCCTATCCTCAGCAACTGCTACATCTGGGGAGGGAGGGAATGCTTTATCAATCTAAGAATTCCCCAGCCAGGCATAATATTTAGAAAGTGACCTAGAGTAACCTAAGGGTAATTAATATGCCATTAGCTTGAATCTGCATTGTGGTTCACCCACCTCCCGCCCCCAGGTGGGCTTTCTTAGAGGGAGCTCATATATGCAGATGGGATTTTGAGGACACCTGTTGATCATTTGATAACATCCTACACCTCCCAAGACCACCCCCCCCTCCCCTCCAGACTGGGCTAATAAAAGGAAACAATCCGAGAAGTAAGGAAGTGAATGGGTCAGTGAGCGGGTGAGTACGTTTCTCTCCGCTTGTGGAGGTGAACCTGTTTTATTCTACAGTAAAGAACTGCTCTTGGGAAACTGCTTCCTGCCCGAGGTTACTCCGTCGTATTTTCCAGGAAAGGAGTCAGAGGACTGGGAGAATAGTCTCAACTTGACACTGTGGTGTGTCTGGTCATTCTTTGGCCAAGAGCGCGCCAAGAACTGAAGGGAGACTGCTACCCTGACACCTCTGGGGCCGAAACCCAGGATTCTGACAGTTTCAAATACTTGCTTTGTCATTTCCTGTTTGCTACAGGCAAGTGATTCGAGCCTTAGTTTTTCTAATGGCAAAAAGGGGGAGACCATTATCTTCCTCGCAGGGCTGTTGTCAAGACTGAAGTTAAATTATAGGGAGAGAGACTTCTTAGCCTTAATTTCACAGGAAACAGCCTCAGGACTGAATTTAGCACTGACTGTTTCGACTGAATTTACAACTCGACAAAAGTCAGCTGGAACCTGTTGGAAAAGGTTAGTACTGCCAAGTTTTCTGTGACTTCGTGTTTACTCTGAGCTTACCCCCAGACATAGTCCTCTTCCATTTTCATCGCAGTTTATTTTAACACAATGTTTAAAGACTCTACCTGTGTATGCTTCCTAGCCTGGCATGCAGGGCCCTTCGTATCTAGGCTCTGGTGTATCTCACAAGCTTCTTCACTCCTCCTCTACAGTGATAGCGGGTTCCCAGCACATGATGGGATACATCATGTTTAACATGGCAGTGTCTTGGCACACATTGTTTCCTTTATCTGCGTCTTCTCCAACACCTGGTACATTCCAATTCATTCTTAAAAATACTCAGCTGTCCCTGACTGCTGATTCCTTTATTGCTTCAACAAAACATTTATTGGCCTATTGTTAGGAACTGAGTTCCTAATACAGCTGTAGAAGATAAGAAAAGAAAATGCGGCAAAACCTTCACGGATCTCCCAGATAGAGTTAATCATTTATTTCCTTCTTGCAAGCACCTTGTACTCCTATATCATACAATATGGTTATTGTTTGTTTGTTTCTCTTCCCTACAAGACTGAGTTTCCCAAGGGCAAGACCCAGATCTTAATCCTTTTTTTCCCTTTTGCATAGGTTCTATGACATAGTAAGTACACAAGAAAGGTTGTTGAAATAAACTGAACTATTAACAATAGATATATAAATGATGTAGTCCTGAACTCTAAGGGTTACGTACACGGGAGAAGGGACTCAAGTGATTTATGGTGCAGATAAGAAATGGAAAGAAGGAAGGAGACTGTGGGTTTTCGGTTGAGGAAAGTTTCATGAAGGAACTGTGGGTCTTGAGTTAGACCCTGAAGAACAGGTGAGTAAGGGGGGTGGTGATGAGAAATTAGAGGGGCGTAAGCAAATCACGTTCGAGGGGTAGTGGCAAATCCAAAAACTGAACCAGAAGGCTTTTGGAGCCAAAAGACTGAGCCATTAGAAATGTTGGGATGCACCACAGCAAGACGTTTTGGTCCCAGTAGGCTCACAGAAGAACGACGGGGATCCCTGGCCATTTCTATAAGGCTTTGAGATGTTCTAAGCACTGTCACGTTTCCTCCCTGAGCGTTACCTTGTGAAGGAGGCAGAGAGGATAGGCATCATTATCACCAACTTACACAGGAAGAAATTGAAACGAGAAGGTAAATGACTTTCCCAAGCGTCTAGCTAGCAAGTGTCAGAGCCAGGATGAGAAGCTACGTCTTGTGAATACCTGACTTTCTCTACTACACATTCTTCTCTGCTACTTTGACATGTGGGGTGGGGGGGGGCATTAGCCCATATCCCCAAGGGACACTAGGCAAGAGAACAGAGCTCCAGGTGAGGTACCCTCAGTGCTCTTGCCCTCGAGCACAAGAGCCCACACCCAAGCCCCTACTCTCAACAGCACACACACACACAATGGGAGCCTGTGTAGCCTACAGCTCAATATCCTGAGGTGACCTGATTTATTCTTCCCTCTGTTCCTCAACAAAGTGAAATAGAGGCTAGAGGAGGCTCTTCTTTTCGCTTTGGAGAATCAAAGACCTTTATTGTGGAGAACAGCTAGACTGTGTTTTTACTTATTCGTTCCAGTAATTTAAAAACATCGATTCTCATTTCATGAACAGTTTTGTTCTTCAGATGAATAAAAGCTACCTAGTAGATATTTATACATTTGTTAATTTATTTATGTACTTACATATCCATTTATCCAGAGGGAGGAGGCAATATGTGTACTGTACTAACGCATTATAAAATGCTTGCTTTTGAAATCAAATAGTCGCTTCCTAATTTCTCAGTAGGAATGATCTTTCTATGGTTAACTTTCATGACACTGTTTCTACAAATAACAGAAATTTGCAGGCCTGACACACTGGCTCGTGCCTGTAATCCTAGCACTCTGAGAGGAGCTCAGGAGTTCCAGACAAACTTGAGCAAGAGCAAGACCTTGTCTCTACAAAAAATAGAAAAATTAGCCAGGCATGGTGTTGTGCGCCTCTAGTCCCAGCTACTCGGGAGGCTGAGGCAAGAAGAACATTTGAGCCCAGGAGTTTGAATTTGCTGTGAGCTATGATGATGTCACTGCACTCTACCCAAGATGGCAGAGACTCTGTCTCAAAAACAAACAAAAAACCAAAAAACAAATTTGCTATGGAAAAGAGAATTATTTAGTCCAACGATTTAATAAATTATTTCTTAGTTGCATATATAAGGAATGTTGTATCATCTTTTCCTGACATTTTAAAGAATGAAATAGATTTTGTCTTAGTAGAATGGGTAATCTATGGGATAAGTACATCTGTATGATATTATATGTCATATTTTATATTGTACAACTTGTGGCATAGGATACTCTTTTACTTTCCAGTGATGGTTTTTTCTGTCTATCTGTCTTCCCTTTCCACTGTGTATCCTTCTTACTCTGATTATCTTTTCTCCTCTCCCTCTTTTCCCTTAGCCTTTTCTCCTTAGAAAGTCTGGGGTGTCTGACAGATAAATCCTCACATTTGTACTCTGGACCAGATGACCTTTCTTTCCTGCTTTTTTCCCTTCAGAGAGATGGGGTTTCACTATGTTGCCTACACTGGCCTCAAACTCCTGGGCTCAAGCAACTCCCTGCCTCAGCCTCCCGAGTAGCTGGGACTACAGGCATGTTCCACTGTGCATGGCTAGGACCAGAGGGCCTTTCTAAGTCCCTTCTAACAGATGATTCTATCTCCTGCTGAAACTTTCCTAAAAGCTTGCTTTATTTGCCAACCTTCAGAGCAGATGATCTATTTACAAAGTCATATTTGGGTGGAGAACTAAAGAAATTATCTGAATAATTAAAACAAGTGTTATCTTTGAAGAGGTTATTTATGCCTTAACAACACCTACAACCATTTACTTGGTAAAGTAAAGGCTACCCAAATACTTAATTCACATTGCTAGTGCTCCAGACATACACACATAGCCTTTTAGTGGACTCGTTCCAAATATTCACAATCATGGAATAAGTTCAAGAACATAACAGTAACTTCTAAGTAGGCTTTGATCAGAAAAAATATCATTTTGAAGAAATAGACAACCAGTTTGAATAAAATCATAAATTTAGTTCCTACCTGATACACACTCAGGAGCTTCAGCAACAGTGGACAATTTTTGAGATAAAGCAGTTCAGTTCTTAGAGACAGTGTCCAGCCACCCCATCCGCTTAACAGGCCCTGCGTGCATCCATACGTATCGGGATGTCTATATATAGTTTACGTAAGGCAGTGGGCAAATTATATTCTGTCAGCTTTAATAATTAACTTTCATTAACTTTTACAACAATGGAAAGACTGCAATGTGGTCTTGACCTTTGAGACTTTGATTGGCAGAAGTGATGATGACAACAGCTTCCTCAAGTTCCTTGTGAGATTAAACCTCCCGTTGCACTTGTGTGCATGTGGATTTTGTTGGTTTGCAGAGATTTGCACGGGAGATGTCCACATGCAAGTGAAAAAATAAACAAATCTTCACAAGGGTTATCTCCCTGACATTTTTACCTACCAATTTAGATGAGAGTTCCGTGGTGTTATTTCTTGGCTGGATGACTCAGAGAACTCTCAGGACAGTGAAAGAGTAGCGTACAGCTTAACTCCCGGTATGATAAGGGCCCTCCTTAGGAACGCTCTCCCAGCTCCCAGCAACAGGCCTCTGTTTGCGCCCCAGTTTCTGCCCCCACCAGTGCTCTGCCCAAGAGCAATAGACCTATGTTGCTAAAGGCAATGAATACTTTCAGCTCTCTTAATTAGTCTCTTGGTGTTTGACCCTGCCAACTACCCTTCCTTGAAATCTCCTGTTTTTAAAATGTTAAAAAAATTTTATTTTTTAACACATTTTTTCACCTCACAGTTCTTTGCCAACTCCTCCTCTATCTAACCCTTTCTCTGGCATTCCCCAGGGTTCTGTCCTGGACTCCCTTTTCCTCTCTCTCTACCCTTTAAGCATCTAACGGCTCCCAGCCACGTGCAGATTCCCAACTCCAGCCTTCTAGATCCACATATTTAACCGCCCACTCAGTATCTCTGTGTGGATGCCCCGTAGGCATCTCAAACTTGGCACATCCCAATGTGGACTCAATCTTTTCTCCCAAAGCCGCTCCAAATCTAGTCTTCCCCATTTCAGTAGCGAATGCTCCTCTTTACTCATGGCGTTACCTGGGAAACGCCTATGACACTTCCTCTTGCAGACATCCTCACCACCAGCAGCCAATCCATCACCAGGTCCCATTGAGTCTACCTCCAAAATACATCACAAAGCCACCGCTTTCCTTCCTCTCACCCTCACCTGAGCCGCCGCCATCTCTTACAAGGGCCTCCTGCTGCACCTCCTGCTTCCTCTTGATGTCCTACCAGGCTCTTTGCCACCCCATAGCTGGAATGACCTTTTAATGCCAGTCCTCTTTGTGGGGCTAACAGCCCTACTTGGGATACAAGGCCTCCAAAGTCTTGCCTCGTCTCCCCTTGCCCATCTCTCCAGCCTCAGCTGGCCTTGCTCTCACCTTTGTTTCTCCTCTCCCACCACAGTGGCTTCTTGTAGTCCCCCGAGTCTGCCAGCTCCTTGCAGACATCCTGTCCTCTTCCTAAATGCATTTCTCCCTCCCTCTCTTTCTGGCTCTCACTTAGCTTCGACACCACTTCCTCAGAGAGAACCCCTGTGATTTACCAATCTCAATGAGCCCTTCTTGTGGTATTCTCTCATACTTTTTTTTTCAATCCCGTGGTCAATTTACATGTATCTTTTTTTAAAAACATAGCATAATTTAAAAACACAATTATTTACTTTGGTAATATTTGGCTTCCTCATTAGAATGAAAGGTCCATGCAGACAAGGACCTTGACTGTCTTATCCATCAATGTATCCCCAGTACCTCGAATGAAACTATCACAGAACAGCCACTCGATAAATACTGGTTGAATGGCAGTTAGATAAACCATATTTGATATAACACAACTCCAAAAGAATTTAGACAGGTAGCTAGAGTTTTAAATTAATCTAACCTGTGTTTTTTAATCTGGTTCACAAATGTACTAACTGTGTAATTGAATTAGCTTTGGTGTCATTTATTTCATGCTTTTATTAATAATAGTTAATTTTAATGTAGTGCATACTTGGGCCAGGAACTGTGCTGTGTATTTTGCTGGGTTTATCCCATTTAATCCTTACAAGAATCATATATAGCTAGTATTTTTATTCCTTTTATAAATGAGTATATTGAAATTTGCTCTAAGTAGTAGAGCCAATTAGAACCTAGGAAGCTTAACTTTAATGTCTTTTTTTTTTTTTTTTTTTGAGACAGGGTCTTGCTCTGTTGCCTGAGCTAGAGTGCAGTGGTGTCACAGTTCACGGCAACCTTCACCTCCTGGGCTCAAGCAATCCTCCTGCCTCAGCCTCCTGAGTAGCTGAGACTACAGGTGCCCACACCTGGCTAAATTTTCTATGTTTTTGTGGAGACAGGGTCTCGCTCTTGCTCAGGCTAGTCTTGAACTCAAGCGATTCTCCCACTTGGCTTCCCAAAGTGCTAGGATTATAGGTGTGAACTACTGTGCACCGTCTTAATGGTCATATCTTTACTATATAATACTGCTTTTGGTTATTTTAACAAATGTACAGCACATTTATTCAGAACCACTGTGCATTGATTAAATTGTGTATTTAGGTTTGGTTGCTGGAATAACTGGAGAAATTGCACATTAAAGGTAGAGTCTCAGAACCATTGATCAGATTAAAAATGATTTATCTTAGAACAAATAAGAGAGTTTTGCAAGATTGATGGATATAAGCTGAACAAAGACAAATGAATAGCATTTCTATATGTTAACAATAACCAAGTAACAAATGTAATAAAAAGAAAGATACTATTGGCGATGGCAACAAGAGCTGCAAAGGAGTAGGAATTATATATATAGTAGGAATAAAGCCTATCTAAAGATACATAAATTTTTGGAGAAATTTGTAGAACATCATTAAGGGACCAAAAAAACCCTAAGAAAATTATGAAGGCATACATCTTCATGGATGTGAAGGCTCAATATCATAAAGATGGTTTCTTCAAATTAATCTATTACTTAAATGCTATTACAATTAAAACAAGTTTTTTTTTCCCATAGAACCAGAAACTTGTCCTAAAACTTGTATGGGAGCACAAAGGGCCACAAAAGTCAAGATAATTTTTTTTATTGGTACGTCACAGTTATACATATTTATGAGGTACATGTGATTTTGTGATACATGCATGCATGGCATAATGATCAAATCAGGGTAATTATGATCCATTACCTCCAACATTTATTATTATTTTGTGTTGGAAACATTCCAGATCTTCTCTTCGAGCTATTTTGAAATGTGCAATAAATTGTTGTTAACTACAATCAGCCTATTATGCTATCAAACACTAGAACTTATTTCTTCTATTTAACTGTACGTTTGTGCCCATTAATCAACTTCCCTCCATAACCCCTCTCGCCTCCCTTTCTCAGCCTCTGATAACCATCATTCTACTCTCTACCTCCATGAGATCCACTTTTTAGCTCCCACATAGGAGTCCACAACTTTGAAGAAGAAAAAATGGAGAGACCTACTCTGCCAGATAGCTTGAGTTATTATCAAGCTATAGTAATTACAACAGTGCTGTGTTTGTGCTATGGGACATAAATATACCAAAGTAACAGATCAAAAGGCCCAGAAACATATATTGAAACTTGAGGCTCGATTTGGTGGCTCACACCTGTAGTTCCAGCACTTTGGGAGACTGATGTGGGAGGATTGCTTGAGGCCAGGGGTTTGAGACCAGCCTGGGCAACACAGAAAGACCCCATCTCTACAAACAAACAAACAAACAAACAAAAAAAAACTAGTCATGCACAATGGCTCATATCTGTAGTCCCAGCTACTTGGGAGCCTGAGACAGGAGGATCGCCGGGGCACAGGAATTTGAGGGTACAATGGGCTATGATCATGCCACTGCAGCCTGGGTGATACTCTATCTCAAAAAAAAAAAAAAAGAAACTTCATATATGATAGAGGTTCATGGATGGCAGTAGGGAAAGGACAGAATATTCAATAAATGGCGCTGAAACAACTGGCTCTCCATGTAGATCCAATAAAATGTAGGTCTCTATTTCACATCAGGCACAGAAAAGTTTTTTCCAGTTGACTAAAGACTTAAATATAAAAAACAAAATTTTAGACTTTTGAAAGAAAAAAAGACCATTATAGCCTTGGAATACAAATATTTCTTAAGTCACAAAAAATGTGCACTTAATAAAGGAAAAGATTGATAAATTCAACTTCATTAAAATTAAAACATGAAAGACACTGTAACAAAAGTGAAGATAAGCTCCAGACTGGAAAAAATATTTACCCAATTAAGCCTTACAAAGGACTAATATCCAGAAGATATAAAGAACTCCTACAAATCAATAACACAAAAGACAAAATTCACAGAAAACGTGAAGTGCCAATTTAACATATGAAAAGACTTTCAGGTTCACTAGTAATCAGGGAAAAGTAATATAAAACTACAATGTCACACCCGTCAGCTGCGGAGCTGTAACTACCTTTGGTGGATCTTAAAGCTTATGCCACACATGGATCTCTGTTTAAGAAAAAAGAATACAAAATTTCAAACCTAAAATTAGTTACAGGGCCTTTGAAGAGGCCCATGCAAATAAAGGGTCCTGAAGCTTAAACTTCATGGTAAATCTGCTTTTGTGTATCAGACGGTAAAAAGGAAATGCTGGAAAATACCAAGTGTCACAGAGGATGTGGAGCAACAGAAACTCTTACACTACTGTGATTAGGGCAGTCATTTCCAAGAGCAGCATAGCCCTGTCTTGTCAACTTGAAGATATACATCTTCTAAGACCTGGCAAATCTAGTCTTAAGTATGTATCCTTAAGAAACGTTGACACAGTGTTTGAGAATATGTCTGCAGCAATGTTTACAATAGCACACACACACAAAAAGGAAATATTCTAATGTTCATTAATAGAGTGTATGTATAGTAGAAGAAATCATGCTTTGTGTATAAAATGGAATTCCATATGATTAAAATTAATGTATTAAAGATTCAAATAACATGAGCTCATCTCGCAAATCAAGTGGAAAAACAAATTATTAAAGAATAAATGCAATATAATTCTGTTTATAGAAAGTTTAAAATCATGCAGAAGTGGGATTGCTGGATCATACGGTAGTTCTATTTTTAACTTTTTGAGGCGTTTCTGTACTGTTTTCTATAGTGGCTGTACCAATTTACATTCCATAATGGCTGTACCAATTTAATTTCTGTACCAATTTACAACAGTCTCAGTCTGGGTATATATCCAAAGGAAATGAAGTGAGTGTGTTGAAGAAATATTTGCACTCCCATGCTCATTGCAGCATTATTCACAATAGCCAAGATATGAAAACAACCTAAGTGTCCATTGATATGTGATAGTAATATATTGGCCAGGTGCATTGGCCAATATTATGCCTATAATCCCAGTACTTTGGGAAGCCAAGGAAGGAGGATTGCTTGAGGCCAAGAGTTCAAGACTGGCCTGGGCAACATAGCAAGACTCTATCTCTATAAAACAAACAAACAAAAACTAGCTATAAGTGGTGGCTCATGCTACTTGGGAGGCTGAGGCAGAGGATCACTTGAGCACAGGATTTCCAGGCTGCAGTGAGCTATGATCCCACCACTACAGTACAGCCTGGGAGACAGAATAAGAACCTGTCTCTAAAAATAAGAAAAAGAAAGAAGAAAGGGAGAGAAGGAGAGGAAGAAAGAGAGAGAGGGAAAGAAAGAAAGAAAGAAAATAAAAGAGATGTATATACACAATGGAATATTATTCATCTGTAAACAAAGAAGGAATCTTGCCATTTGCAACAACACAAATGAATTTGGAGGGCGTTATGCTAACTAAAATAAGCCAGACACACAAAGACAAATACTGCATGATATCACTTTTATGTGGAATGTAAAAAAGTTGAACTCATAAAAACGGTAGAATGGTGGTTGCAGGGGCTCAGGCATCTTATAAACTTTCGGTTATAAGATGAATAAGTTCTGGTGACAGAATTGTACCACATGGTGACTACGGTTAATAATACTGTATTGTGTACTTGAAATTTGCTGGAAGTGGATCTTAAGTGTTCTCACCGCAGGTGCACACGAAAGTAACTGTTCGGTGATAGATGCATTCATTAGCTTGATTGTGGTAATCATTTTACAATATGTACATATATCAAATCATGTTGTGATGTGCTTTAAATATATACAATTTTTTGTTTATCAGAAAAAGAGAAAGACACGAAGAGTTTCTATTTTTGTTCTAATAAATTTTAAAAAATAAAAACATGCAAAAATTGCTTACGATTCATAGATCTATAGCAAAAGCATAGAAACAAACAATGGAATGACAAATAAGAAATTAAGGTAGTGGTGACCTCCCCATGGAGAGAGGGAAGAAATTTACTGGGGAAAATATCTGTAATATTTTCTTTCTTTGTCTTACTGCAGACTTAAAAAAAAAAAAAACTTGAGATATGTATTAATTTCTTAGGGTTGCCATAACAAAATACCACAAACTGCTTGGCTTAAAACAATAGAAATTTATTCTCCCATAGTTTCAGAGGCCAGCAGTCTGAATGAAGGTGTCAGCAGGGACATGTCCCTGTGAAACGCTGGGTAGAATCCCTTTTTGCCTGTGTCTAGTTTCTGGTGACAGCTGTCAATCCCTGGCATTCCTGGTCTTGCAGCTTCGTCGTTACTCCAGTCTCTGCCTCGGTCGTCACGTGGTGTTCTCACGGGATGTCTCTGTCTTCTCCCCTTCTTAGAAGGACATCAGTCACTTTGGATTAAGGGCCCATCCTACTCTAGTATGACCTCATCTTAACTAGTTATATCTGCAATGACCCTATCTCCAAATAAAGTCTTTCTGAAGTACTGGGCATTAAGACTTCAACATATCTTTTGAGGGAGCACGATTCAATCTATCACAAGGTATAATTTACATGCAGTGAAATACACAGATGTGGAAGGTATTGATACATTTTGATGGGTTTTGGCAAATGCCTATACCTATGCGTATTAATTTCCTATTGATTCTGTAACAAATTACTACAAACTTAGTAACTTAAAACACTAGAGATTTGTTGTTTTACATTTCTTTAGATCATAAGTCTGACATGAGTCTCTCTGGGCTAAAATCAAAATATTGACAGGGCTGTGTTCCTTTCTGGGGCCTCTGGAGGAGATGCTATTTCCTTGCCTTTTCTGATTTCTAGAGACCACTCACATTCCTTGGCTCGTGACTCTTTTCCATCTTCAATGCCAACAGTGTTACATCCTTCTGCCCTTTTTTCCTGCTGCCATTCTCTCTGACCACAGCTGGGGAAAGGTTCTCTGCTTCTAAGGGCTCATGTGATTAGATTCAGCCCACCCAGATAATCTCCTTAACCTTAATCACATCTGCAAAGTCTTTTTTTGCCATATAAGGTAACAGATTCTCAGGTTTGGGGTATTAGGATATGGACATCTTTCAGGGCCAATTATTCTGCCTACACCATGTAACACCTACCCCCAAAAAGTAGAGAACATTTTCATCCCTGCAACCCCCCAAAATTTCTTCATGCCTCCTCTCAGATGATCCCAGACTATCTCCAGGCAAACTCTGTCCTGATTTCTATCATCTTTCAATAGTTTGGTCTGTTCTAGAACTTCATATAAATGGGACAGAATGTTCCCTTTTGTGTCTGTTGTCTCATAGCATAATATTTTCAAAGTTCATCTATATTGTTATGTGTATCAGTTGCCTGTTTTTTTAAATTGTTGAATAGTATTCCATCGTATGAATATGCCAGAATAGGTTTATCTATTCTCTCGTTAATGAGCATTTGGATTGTTTCCACTTTGGGGCCATTATGCACTTTCTTATACAAGTCTTTTGTGGACACCTGTTTTAATTTCTCTTGGGACCTGAGAGAATCTCTAGGTCATGGGATAGAAATGCATTCAGCTTTGTATGAAACTGCCAAATAGCTTTTGAGAAGTGGTTTTGCTGATTTAAATTCCCACCATTAATGTCTGAGAATTCCAGTTGTCCTCATCCTTGCTGTCATTTGTTACTATCGGTCTCTCCAGTTTTAGTCATCATGGTGGGTGTTTGTTTTATTTTACTTTTTTAAAAAGAAGCAAAAAACTTCCACAAACACCCAAATAAGGCAAATTCCTTAAAAGATTAGTCCAAATTTCACGTAGTTAAAGCTTTGGTGGTAGATATGAACAGACTATTTTTAATGCCATAGTGTGATAACTTAGAAGCAACTTAAATTAATAATTTAACAGTTGAGCCTTAATATAACAAATTTATTGATTTACCCATATATCCTAGGAAACAAATCTTTTTCTAGCCTCTAAATTTTATTCTTGTAATTGACATGATGACTTGAATTAAATACTTCTCTTGGTTTCTTACCATTCTCCCACTTTGTGAAGACACAGACTGAGTTTTATTAAATTATTTTTCCATCCTGAGTTGGAAAAATCCACAGTGCTTGGCATATAGCTGGAGTTCAATAAGGCTGTTGAGTCAATAAACAAATAAATGTATTTATTTATTTTGAGACATAGTCTCACTCTGTCACTGGGGTTAGAATGCAGTGGTATCACCATAGCTCACAGCAACCTCAAACTCCTAGGCTCAAGCAATCCTCCTGCCTGAGCCTCCCGAGTAGCTGGGACTAAAGGCATGTGCCACCATGCCCGGCTAGTTTTTTTCCCATTTTTAGTAGAGACAGAGTCTTGTTTTTGCTCAGCTTGGTCTCAAACTCTTGACCTCAAGCGATCCCTCCTGCCTCAACCTCCCAGAGTGCTAGGATTATAGGCGTGAGCCACCACCGTGCCCCACCAAGTGCATTAATTTAAAGCATGAATATGAATGACTAGAATTACCAGTTTTTCTTTTAATAGAAAAATCAGTTTCAAATTTATGCTGAACTCTTAATTTGACCTAATTTACAAATTTCAGTTAAGATAAAAATCCAATTTTATTTTGTTCCTCATTTATGGTGGAAGAAATCTGATTAAGAAGAGAATTAACATTCATTTTAAAAAAGATTTTTGATGTCCATATTTTCCTAAGCCATCAAGTTGTCCACCTGCAAGTTTGTTTCACATGTGATAACACGTGACTCATAACTTTTGAGAGGGGTGTTTTAATACTTGGTAGCATGTTATCACTCTATGCCAGTAAAAGGCCTGGCCTCCTGGATATACTGAATTCTATTAGAAGTAAGAATCTCTGGATAAAATTGTCATGACTCAAACTCAAATGTAACAGAAATGCCCATCTGGGTACCCTCAGGAATCTGTGGTTAGCATTCAGGGACTCTATTAAAACTCTGTAAAAATGCATGTGTGTATGTGTGTAAGTGTGAGTTTTTCAGGGATAATGTTCTATAGTTCTCATTAGATTTTCAAACGTGAAGAAATATGAAAAGTTATAGAGCAGACTGAACAGATTTAATATTGTGGCTTGACTGGTCAGTTATGACAATTAGTGGCTCATTTAAATAACTAACTTAATTTGTCTTCTCGTGAGTTGACCACTTAGCGTTTGACTGAATACATCAAGACAAGCTTTCTGGCATTATGCAAGTACATCCCCAAACATCATTGTCAAAATGGGTAGAGTGTACACCAGGAGGCAAATCTCTTGGTCACGGAAGGAACAAAACTTCACCTCCTGTAGACTTACTGTTATGCCTTGAGTTCAAATCATACTGATTTTTCTATTAGACTCCCAGCTGCCACTTCAAAGGCCCAATATGCCCGTACAGAGGATCTGTTTCCTTGAGAAGTTTGGAAATGAGACAGTCATTCTTATAAATTTCATAAAGACTGATCCCTAAAAGAGTCCAATCCATCAAAGGAAATAATTCCCTAGTTTAATATGAATCTCAGTTAATCCTTCTTTTTTTTTTTTCTATATATATTTAGTTGGCCAATTAATTTCTTTCTATTATTAGTAGAGACGGAAGTCTCTCTCTTGCTTAGGCTGGTTTTGAACTCCTGACCTTGAGCAATCCACCCGCCTCGGCCTCCCAGAGTGCTAGGATTACAGGAGTGAGCCACCACGCCCGGCCCTAGGATCATCTTTAGATAGGAGTGTGGGCAGTTCATCTATTGTAACAGGCCACAGGCCACAGGCAGAGAAAGTTTATGCAGGTGCAGAGGTAAGTAGATGTGGTGGGAGTCTGTGGAAATTCTTTTCTAATTGCTTCCATCTTCTCAGTAAAGTAGGAAGCAACTGAGAGAGGACGAGGAAGGAGTGATGGGGGATAAGGTGTGAAAATAGTGTGAAATAACTGCCTAAACGTGTGAGAGAGTAAGTTAGGAATGTGTCAAAGACTAAGGACTGATGAGAAAACTGAGGCTTAGAGAAGCTGAATGGCTTACCCACTGTCACAAAGCAGAGGTTATAAACCTAGGCCTGCAGATCATAGAATTCAGGGAGTTTATGAACTTGGAAGGGGGAAAAATACATCTTTATTTTCATTAACCTCTAAGAGAAACTTAGCATCTCACTGAGCACGGTGGCTCGGGCCTGTAATCCCAGTGACTCTGAAGGTTGAGGTGGGAAGATTACTTGAGCCCAAGAATTCAAGGCTGTAGTGTGCTAAGATCATGGCATTGCACTCCAGCTAGGATGACAGAACAGGACCCTGTCTCTAAAGAAATAAAAAAAAAATTTTAAAAACTTACCATCTTAACCATTTTTAAGTGTATAGTTAAGTAGTGTTAAGTACATTCATGTTGTTGTATAACTAATCTCCAGAACTCTTTTCATCTTGCAAAACTGAAATTCTATACCCATTAAACAACTATCCATTTCCCCCTCCTTCCATCCCCTGGCAACCTCCCTCCTGCTTTCTGTTTCTATAAATTTGACCAGTCTAGTTACCTCATACAGTAGACCTCCCTTATCCAAGGTTGATATGTTCCAAGACCCCCAGTGGATACCGGAAACTACAGATAGTTCTGAACCCAATTGCTGTCAGTCAGAATACGTTTCTGTTCATGTCTTCCACCCACAAATTTAATGCCTTTTGCATCTTAATAAACACTTATCATACATTGTGGCCGTAAGTCTTGGAGTTTGAGGTGAGACGGCAAAACTAACATGAATTTCTTTTTCCTTTTTCACAATTTCACAGTTAGGAGATTCATTCTTATTGTAGATCTTAGCACCCTTAGCATATGATTTTTTTTTTTCTTTCCTGAAGTTGAGAACTTCCATCTTTTCATTTAAAGGAAGCAATTTAGGCTTCTCTTTGGCAAATCCAAATTCCCAGCATCACTGCTCTTGAGCTTTGGGGCCATTATTAAGTAAAATAAGGGTTACTTGAACATAAGCATTGTGATTCTGCAGACAAGCTAATAAGCTATATGGCTACTAAATGACAAACAGGCAGGTAGCATAGACAGCAGAAAGCATGGATATGCTGGAAAAGGGAGGATCCCATCCTGGGCAGAACAGAGTGAGAGAACATGAGATTTTGTCATGATACTCAGAATAGCTTGCAATATAAAACTTAGGAATTGTTTATTTCTGGAATTTTCCATTTAATATTTTTGGACTGCTGTTAAACCGTGGAAAGTGAAATTGCAAATAAGAGGGGCTACTGAATAGTGGACTCATGGATTCATATAGTATTTGCCTTTTGTGACTGGGTTATTTCACTTAGCATAACATCCTCAAGGTTCATCTATGTTATACCATGTGTCAGAGCATCCTTCTTTATAAAGCTGAATAATATCCCATAGTATGTATATGCCACATTTTGTTTATCCATTCATTTGTCAATGGATACTTGAGTTGCTTCCACCTTTTAGCTATTGTGAGTAATGCTATGAACATGGATATACAAATACCATGTATTTTTTTAAATGTATTTAAAACATTATTCTGAGAAGGCATCCATAGGCTTCACTAGACTTCCAAAGGGGTCCATGGCACATAAGAACCTAGTGCATGGTCTGGCCAGGATTGGAACTCAGGCCATTTGGCTCCCCTTCTACATTCATGTGGTCATGCTGCATCAGCAGCTGCTACTCAGCTACAGCAGGGCAGATTCTGCATCATAACATACAGGGGAGGAGGAAGAAAACATCATCCAGATGTACATGTGACTCTGTTCCCTTAGAGTTATAGTTTTGGTCTTCTTACCCTTTTCCCTTCTTTCTGGGGTTCCTGTCCATTGGACCTGGCGACGTTTCTTTCTTCACTAGTGTCTGTTGGGCCTACAGCCCTGTGGCTGCTGCAGGTATCACACTTCGCTGACAGAGCTCACTTTACTGGGAGCTCCATATTCCCCCAAGAACTTGGGCTGCTGTATTGAGAGTACACTTTAATAGATGGCCCCAGCACAAGAACTTGAAGCCCTGTCTTGATTCTAGCAGGAGGAGGGTAATGCCTATTTTTCAAAAGGGTAGCACAGGATAGCCTAGACCTTGCTTTGTATTAGCTCCTTGCCTCTGAACTTCTGCCCAAATGGCTGAGGGAGAATAAGAACAGGAACCCTTGCTGGGCATGGTGGCTCATGCCTGTAATCCTAGCACTCTGGGAGGCTGAGGTGGGAGGATTGCTTGAGGTCAGGAGCTCGAGACCAGCCTGCGCAAGAGCGAGACCCCGTCTCTACTAAAAAAATAGAAAATAGCCGGGCGCGGTGGCTCACGCCTGTAATCCTAGCTCTCTGGGAGGCCGAGGCGGGCGGATCGCTCAAGGTCAGGAGTTCGAAACCAGCCTGAGCAAGAGTGAGACCCCGTCTCTACTATAAATAGAAAGAAAGAAATTAAT